>BMAO01028678.1:0-18053 GCA_019973975.1 Trichonephila clavata
GGCAATTGTTACGAACTCGGGACTGGCGTTTCATGAGTTCGAGGCCTAGTGTTACTGAAAAACCACCATGTAGAGGGGCTGATACGTGTTAAATCTACCGAGGCTGAAGGTATGACTGTCTTTGTCGAAATATGTCAAGGCTTAAGAAAGCGGGGTACCAGCTCAAGTGTCTTACTCGTCGTTTGACCATGGATCAAAATTGCACGGTCCGTTGCCAATAGCTCTCGTGTTGCTTCAAAGTGTAACGTTAATAAATACTCACTCACCTTTTGCAACTAAACCATTCTCATTGTTGGTTACATATAGCGGCATTTGGCGACGTCATTTGATTTGGAGAAATGAGCTAAATTCATGACGGTCACATGATAAATGTAATCACATGTTTTCTACTGAAATCAAAACGGACATTAGATTTGTACTTGTTGTTCTGCATGTAAAATTTTGATACAATTTTAAATTTAAAAATTGAATAAAGATGTTCGAGTATATTGAAATCATACAAAAAGTTTTTTAAAATTCAAAAATAATACATTATTTGCGTATTTTTAAAGCATGCTCATTTTGTTTACCTATGTGCATTATTATATGTACTTTAAAAAAAGTTTAGGTGCAAAAAGCAGAAACTGGCAACAGCGAAGCGCATAAGCTTATTAGCTGTATACTCGCGTGATTGCATTTATCATGTGACTAATATGTCACATGAATTTATCCAATTGATTGACGGTATAATACGTTAGTACCAAAAATTTTATCCAAATGCTAACTATATGCCATTTTTAATACTTCAACAATTAGGCAATCATTTTTTAAAGCACTAACTAGTGCAGAAACTAGCACTTTTACATGCTTTTACCAATTTGGTTACGTAATTCATGAAAATTCTAGCAATTTTAGGAAACAATGGCTTCGTATGACGTCAGATGAATCAAGTCCACATTATTGTTCAATAGAGATGTTACCACTCCTAATAAGTTTGACTTATTCTGTTTGATATTATTTAATATTTGCTTTGCGCTTGTTTATTCACTTTGAATCTGGCAACAGAATTTTAGTTAAGTAAGTTTTTGGAATATTCTAAAGTAATTGCGTTTTACGTTAAGAAAATAAATGCATTTATTTTATCTTTATAGAGTGTGTGCTCATATATTAGTTCTTTCATGTAAATAGCCCATTAATCCTTTACTGTATTAGTCCTTTCATGTAAATAGCCTCATTTGTCCTGCGTGTCTAAGAAAAATAAAAAGAATATTGAAACCAAAGAATAATAGTGTTCTCGAGTCACAACAAGAGACATTCAATCAAAAACCTGCTTTCATTAGTATTGGTAACAGAGAAAATATTCCCATTTTGATATCATTTGATTAATTTCTGAGTATGCATAGTTTTGTGTCTTTATTGTTCGTTTACGGTTACATTTTTCTGCTCAGATAGATGATCCGCTTATCAACCACTGTCAATAAGCTTCACATTCTGAGTCACATTTAGATGATTCAGCTGACACCAAATGTGAATAACGAGCATGTTATTGCTCCAAATAAGGAATTCAGAGGTGTAACATATTTCACGAACATGGATCCTATCATCAAGCATATGAACTTTGCATAGATTCACGTTATCCTATCTATAACCTATAGAGCGAGTCCATTACTCAAATAACTAGGAATACGTTCATCAAAAGAACCGGGATAAGTGTTGGTGATTAGAAATAAATTACAAACTACATTTCCATGGATATATCAGCTTATTAGTATTTCAATGATTTCCGAATCAGTATGGCAACAGATGAAAAAATAAACAACTATCTCGCGCAATAATAAAATGATATTTAACAAAATTTAAACTTGGATCTTATATAGCACAGTATTGATTTCTTTCGATTTTCAATCACATACAGTAGTAAATGAGAGTTAATTCAGTAATCTTTTTAACTTTTTATCGATAAAATCAGACAAATTAATTTATGGATAGACCTTTAAGGACAACCAAGTCTGCAAAAAGTGGCTTGAGATTCCCAGTTGCTAGGATCAGAGCAATGCTCAAGGCAAAGAGTTTCGCTCAAAGGGTCAGTGATACTGGAGCAGTATTTTTAACAGCTGTTTTGCAATACCTAGCCGCTGAAATTCTAGAAGTGTCCCTCAATGCGGCCAGAACAAATAATGGATCAAGACGGATTCAACCTCAGCACATTCACATAGCTTTAAAGACTGATGGTGAGTTTTCACCTTTGTTCAGAAATGCAGTTTTCGCAGGCAGTTCGTATGTAGATCCAAAAAACATTACAAAATCCAGAAAGAGTGGTAAAAAAACGTGAAGACAACTAAAAGCCTTAAAAGTACTATAATCAGCATAATGAATGAAGATCCAAGCAAAATAATAGACTAACTATGCACAGTAGCAAAATAAAACATATGCATCTAAACCTCATAAAGAGTGAGTTGTTAACAGCGCACTTTGTGCATTTCAGTCAAATACTTCAGCCAATACTTTGCATGAAATTGATAATATGTTAATTTATATACTTTGACAATATTTAATTTTGAAGTTAAGTAAAACACACAATAGCTATACATGATATACAAAATAATATACTGTTTTTCTTTTTAATATTTCAAATTTCAACTTCCTAAATACATAACTAAATATACTTGTGCTAAATAAGCTTGCCAATAAATGTGATCATTAATTACTGTTATTGCATGTCTCGTTGAGCTATACATTTATATTTAGAGCCTGATTACATCAAATTTAGATCAATAATTTAAAATTTTTCTCTAATTCAATAATAAATTTTGGATTTGCTTATATTTAAATAAGTTTGAACTAGGTAATTAGATATTGGTACGCTACTCATTTTAGCATGGTTTTGAAATCGTGCCAAATAGATATTTAGAAGCCAGTTTACTGTTATTACCCCAACTTGGCGAAATTTTACAATTTGGCTGAAAAATTCGTAGAATACCAATATCAAACGAGCCCCAATTATTTATTTGTATATTATTTTATTTAAAAGTAAATTTTGGAAGCAATGTGATATCGGTTCTCAGCAGATTTTCCCACCAAACAGTTCTAAAATTTTGCGAAATCGGAACGATATATCACAATATAATAGCAACACACTAGTCACTAAAAATCTATTTGGCGCGATTCCAAAACCACCTCAAAAATGAGTAAATGGTCGATATCAAATTGATACCTAAAATTTCATAATATTCAGATAATAGTTTGGAGTAATGGCTGAGTGTTTCTATCGTCGTAGTCGCTAACAGCATTTGGGAAAGTCTATACAAATATTCCATTCAGCAATCTGTATTCATCAGGTAACTTAGAGAATCTTGAAATGGTATTTATTTGAAACCTTCACCGCAGCCAAATTTGCACCACACGAATCGCACCATGATGTCAACAACAAAAAGATTCTTGAGTATTTTATTCGGAAAAAAAAAGAAAACCAATCAATAGATATGGATGGAAAATGGCGTAATTTACGGTCCGCAAATTTGGCTGCGGTGACGCTGATACGTAAGTACCTTTGAAATATACATTCATATATTGGATCGACATATAATTAATCGCATACCGTCGATTAACTTTACCTAATCAAAATATGTCACCAATTCATAAGCTACCGCCAAATGCTGGTATCGCTTTTATTATTATTACATTTGAAAATGCACGGGAATGATTTTCCTTCTGTGTACTTAAGCATTATCACAACCTATTGGCGACATTATACGAAACGAAGCACGTGAGTGCCAATTCAGCTCATACGACACATGCGAAATTGAGGTTGCCAACTTGGCAAGTTATCTCGAACGTTGGCGATTGTTACGATAACACGTTAGTAGAGTAGGCTGCATATCGTGACATTTGGTGGCCTCTTTTGATTCGTCGAAATTAGTCGATGGTATAATACGTAAGTATGCATATATCTTAGATTATGACTAAGCATTGTATTACATATGGATTTTCTTCATGTTTTATTTGAAGAGGTACAGATGAAAATATTTAAAAAATAGTTGACTAATTTTTGGATTACAAATAACGCTTTAATTTTTCTTTTAATATATATATATTAATATTTCCTCAAGTTGAGCTTAGTTGAAGCAAAATTCAGTGACATGCATATTTTTTTACGTGTTGCTGTGCTTGGCTCCATATAATCAATAAGTTAACAGTATAAATGACATTAAGTTCAAATTATCCACGCTATAAATAGTCTGATGATATTTGAAAATATTACCACCTATATATTTATAGTGTATTATCTATTATATGTGTGATCTATTTTCTTATCTTACATTATGTAAATATACACTAAGTTGCCAAATTAATATGATTACTTTACACTTATACCGAGACAGGCCATAACTTCATGTTGTTCCTACTAGCAAGTGAGCTAGCTATTAAAAGGGAATGCAGGAATAGTGGAGCATCATTGCACTGTGTTGCTTGCGAATAAAGAGAGAAAAAACGTGATTTAACTGAATTTGAATTTGGGATGAATGCAGTTACTCTAAGCGTCAGAATCAGTATTAGCAAAACGGATGCACTTTGGAACTGTTCGCAAGCAGCAGTTATTAATGTTTACAGAAAGTAAACTACAAGCAGAAAAACGGGTCTCTATGGCAGCCTGATGGTCGCCACAAGCTACTGAATGTCAGCTCGGAAAGGAAAACTGTTAAAGTGGTTCAGTCCAACAGAAGAGCAACCGTATTTGAAATTGAGGGGAATCTTTACTAAAGAGCATCTTCAAACGTCTCTGAATGAAATATTAGCTACACATTACACTATAAAGGCTATGGTAGCCGAAGACCTGTTTGAAAGCTTCTACAATTGGCCTGGAGCTAGAGCAGACGTCTCCAGTTCACACAGGAGCACAAAAATTGAACAGTTTATGACTGGAAAAGGGTTATATAGTCCGATGAATCGTGTTTTCAATTATACCATGCAGATGGCAGGTGGAATTATGGAAAATATTGAACAAAAGCATGAACTTTCCAGCATTGTCGTTGCTCTTCAAACTTGTGTTGGTAATATTACAGTTTGGGGAAAGTTTTCTTTGCCTTGCATGGGGGTCCTTCAATCAGTGTAGAAGAACGTCTAAATGCCTGATGGTATTTAAGTGTTATCGCAGAACGAGTACATCTTGTTATGTTAATTTTGTACTCTGCCGGGATAACTACTTTCAGCGGGACAATAATCCCTACCACATAGCTGGCATTGACTGCAGATGATTCGAAGAGCATAAGAAGAAACTTTATATTACTTAGTTGACCTGCACAATCATCAAATCTCAATCCAATTCAGAATCTGTGGAATGAGATCTAACGGGCAATTGGCAGTTGAATCCAGTTTCCCCCAATCGGAATGCACTGGATAGTACAATTCATCATATATCGTCTCAGATTCCTCATACTACCTATCAGAATTTCATAGAGTTCATAGCAAGACGAATTCATGCAGTATTAAGGGGAAAAGATGGTCCAATATTGTATTGAAGGTGTAGTCATAATAATTTGGCCATTCAGTGTACATATCAACCCCGGTATATGTCAAGATATTTATAAGCCACGCTATGTATGTGGGTGTGTGCCTATTAATACACTAGCAATCAGTATTTGGCGTATTTTCAACGTTTTACTCTTTTTGGCTTCATGGTAGCAATAACTGATAAGTACTGAAAAAAAATTCTATAAGCAGAAGATTATATGCTCAAGAGTGTTAACTAGGAAAAAAAATAAACTGAATAATAATTGAATTTTATTAAAAACATAGTTTGTCCACTGATGTTCAAATTAATTAAGATAATTTGCATATTCAGTCGAATTTCCTGAAAAATGCTTTTGAGAAAGAAAAGCTCATGTTTTCAAGCAAAAATACAAATTTTAGTGTCGATTGCGTAATTGCAGGGGAATACGAATCACTTATATAAAGACTTGAGGTTGGTCAGATTTAAATGCAACGCCAGCATTGAAAATAACTTATGAAGATAGTTAAATGAGGCACCGGATCTATAGAAAGAAAAACCGGGCAAGATTCTCCAAGAACGACGATGATCAATATTTGTCCATTAAAATGGGATAAACAAGAACGAATCAGTTTCTCAGCTCCCTCATGAGCTTCATACTGTTCAGAAAACTATATGAGAGAGGTGTCTGCTATTCTGATGTTGCCGTTGATGAGCTTAATGCCGTTCTCATCCGCGTACTGAAGAGCATGTACTTTACAGAAATGAAGAGTACTTTAGCATGATACAGAAAGCATTGGCATTACAACAAAAATTAAAGGAAGACCGTTATATTTATTAATGAATGTAATGTAAGCCTAACCACTGATTCTCGACATTCCTTCATCTGGAGGAACAAGGAACCCTACGCGTTTTAGAATATTCGAGAAAGATATGAGCATAGTATCCAAGGTTTGGTGGTCTGGGCAAGTATCCTATTGAAAAAGACGCACATACCTTTTTTCAAAAGCCTTTTTGATTAATGCGAAATATAGTGATGAAATCTTGGAGCCATATATTAACCCCTTCAAGGTTGTTATTTGTTCTGATTCTGTTTTTATGGATGAAAACGCGCGTACATATAGGATTTATCTCGTCGACAAATTTAAGAAACCTATGAATATTTGGCAGATAGATTGACCAAACAGTTCTCTATAATCTTATATAGAAAAGTGTTGGGATCTCACCTTTCCAGAATCATTCCGAACCTGAAACAACGTTGTTGGAGGAAGGGATCGTCTGTCATTGGGATTCATAAGCTGTTAATTTTCCAGTATGGATTCACGTTGTGAAAGATGCATAATTATAAGAGACTATGCTCTTTATCAACCGATTTTTTGTCCCATTTTGTAACCTTTCCTTTGGACTTTCTAAATCCATTGAGTTTTGCTACGTGTGTATATTATAACTGATGCGACAGTTTCTGGTATTGACATATACCATCGATCGATTTCGCTGAATCAAAAGACGTTACCGAATGCCACAATATGCAGCCAATAGTAGAAAGTAATTTCCATGAATATTCGAACATAATAATAATGATGGCAGTATTTGACGATATTTTTTGAGTTAGTGACGCCATTTAATTTGGTGAAATTGGTCAACGGAATAATACCTAAGTATCCTTTTTTTAATATTATATATTAACATCTATATATATCTAATTTCATTGAAATCTATCAAATATTTTCGAAGATAATCAATCAAAAAGGGAAAATCTCTTAATTTTGAACACCAGTGGTGATTAAAAGATTAAGGTTAATAGGAAAGTTTATGATTATTTTTTATTATTTATGTTTGTGATTCTTTATGGACACTATTCCACAACGAATTTGATGGGAGAACTTTCAGGAATAGAGTCTTCGATGTTATTTGCAGATTTAATTTCGGCCAAGAATCTCTAATTCTGCTTAATAAAGAGAAATTATTTCCCTTGTGTGTGAATCCCCCCCCCCCCCCGTTTTTCATTATTGGCAAAATATCACATTCGTTGGTGATATTTTTCTAGTTCGGCAAAAGTAGTCTTGGGATTTTACTCGTGATATTATTTCATTACTTGACTATCTTTAATAAAATTTTTAAAAAATCAATACACTAAATGAACGTTGTGTCCTCATTACTTTTGTCGGAATATCTACTCCGATTCATCCCCACAATAAACAACGTTTTCCCTAAATTTCAAGATAACTACGTTTTAATCCTCTTTCCCTTCAAAATGACGGGTTGAGATTTCACTATCTATTTCTTCTGACCGTAATATTTCTAGGTTGAAGAGTTCAAAAGGACGCACCATGAAGACAACTTCTTATACCCGGAAAAAAAATTTATTTTCCACTTTGCATATTCGACGGCACTACCAGACTGTTGACTGTTTAACACTGTTGCAACGATTTTTATATATTCCTTAGATGCTACTATATAAGAAAATATAGAGTTGAAAAAATATAAGTGTAATTAAAATTTAAAAACAGGACTTAATACTTTAAGAGAGATCTCACGAAATATTTGAAACGGAATTTTGGTACATGGATATTAGGCCAACTACTATTAAGTTAGCGAAGAATTTGAAGAATTCGGCGCATATATTTTTATAAAACCGTGTTCTTCCGTATGAGGATGTTCAAGAACATTTTGTCATTATTGGCTAATGAATATTGCAGCATTTGGCAACGGTTTTTGATTTGGCGAAAATGGGCGACGGGTCAATAAAGTACCTGTATGTATTAAAATACATCTTTATATATATGAATATTATAGTACATAGTATATATTACTTAAATAGTACAATATTCACGTATACGTATAATACAAAACTTCTCGATTTACGACTATAAAAATAGCAAATAACAGAAGATAAGCATATTTGTTGGAGAAAAATATGTACAACGAGCACATAATATGTATTTTTTCATTATATATAATTATACATATGTACTGAATTTTCTGTTGTGTTTCATGAGCAGTTTTCTTAACCCATATGAATGTAAAGTGTTGAAAATATCCAACCGACTTAAGGGGATGGTGGACTTTAAAATTGGCGAAAATCATCCAAAATATGGAAAAAAACTTTTATGTGAATTATGATTTTGGTGAGTTTACTGAACCATATGCAAGAAACCGCATGTGTCTAAGTAAATTTATTAAAAAGTTATAAGCATTTAAAAAAATTTTAATGGACCCAAAAATGTAAACAAAAGTTTGAGCAAAGGTCGTCACAATTTTCTTTGAGGTTTTTTTTAAATATTACAATTAATATTTTTGTGTTTTATTAGCTGCAAACTTTAACTGCAACCTTTAACTGCTTTCTTCGCTGTTTGTTTACTTCTGTTTGTTTTCAAATTCCGAAGTATTGCGTTTTTTTAAAAGTTGCCTATTAGTGATTACTGTCTATTTCCTTGAAAATTTATCTCGGCGAAACTAATTTTTTGCATTTAAAAGCCACAAACAAGCTTTTAAAAACATATAGAATTGTTTTGTATTTGTTTACAATGGATGCTATTTCTAGGCGTTATAGAAAACCAAAAGGTAGACCATCAAAAAGAAGGAGTTTGTGTGCATCCAAAATTCAGAAAAGATGGGGAAAAAATCACATTCAAATCGATTCTGATAGTACTTTGTGTCCTGAAAACTCTGGTGCTATGCATGCTGAAAACTCACTTATTTTGCATATTGAAAACTCTATTAGCAATGATGGTTCACATTCTGGTGAAAAAGAACAATATTCCAATGCAAGTGCCAACAAATTTCAGATGTTTCCTTCTCCATCTACATCAACTTTTTGTGCTAGTGAAAAAAGTTCATATGTTTTGATGAATAATGATATGTGGTCTTCCCTTTTATGTAACATAAAATGTGATGAATGTGATATGTGCACATTGGATGTTGAATGTAATGGTGCTTATGGTTTTTCTACAAAAATAGAACTAAAATGTAGAAACTGCAAAAAGTTATTCAATTCTGTGTTCTCTAGCCCTCGAGATGATGACAGCAAATGTTTCGAGGCAAATAAAAAGCTCGTTGAAGCTTTTCTTAAAATTGGGAAAGGCCATGCAGCATTAGAACTTTTCTCTATGGCTATTGGCATTCATGCAATGGATAAGAAAACATTCTCAAAATGTATGCACAAATTGTATGAAGAAAAGTGCAGTTTCAAAGAGGACATTCTTGAAATTTCCCGAAAAATTGTCCGAAAACACCACGAAGATTTACTCGACACTTCAAATGGTTTTATAGACATCACCGTTTCATACGATGGAACATGGCAGAAACGTGGACATTCCTCATTGTATGGTATAGGAATTGTCATCGACATTTTGACTGGGCTCATTATTGATTATGAAATCCTTTCTAAATATTGCCCAGAATGCACTACCGCCAAAAGGGATCTTGGAGAAAATAGTGCTGAATACTCCATATGGTACAAATCACATGAAGCAGAATGCAGCGAAAATTATGTTGGATCATCAAATGCAATGGAGGTTAAAGCTGCTGAATTTTTATGGAAAAGATCCATTAAAAATTGTGGTATGCGATACGTGAGCATCTTGTCAGATGGTGATGCTAAAACCTATCAACATTTATCATCATTAAATGTGTATGGTGACTCCGTAAAAATTGTAAAAGAAGAATACATCAACCATGTGGCAAAAAGGCTTGGCACAGGACTTCGCAAAAAAATTTCAGAGTGGCGGAGTAAAGGTGTTACTATTGGTGGACGGAAAGAAGGTAGCCTCAAAGAAAACACCATAGTGAAGCTGACTAACTTTTATAGAAAAGCTATAAAAGAAAATGCACCTGATGTACAGAAAATGAAAGGTGCAATTTTAGCTTCATTATTTCATTGCTCATCGACAGATAAAGCACCTAAACATAGTAAATGCCCTACCGGTTCAACATCATGGTGTTTTTACCAGAGGGCATTGGCTAAAAATGAAAATCCTGTGTCCCATTCACTCATGAAAACCAAGCTGTCAGAAGAAGTTCTGGAAAAAATACTTCCAGTTTATCAAAGGCTAGCGAACAATGAGTTATTAGAACGATGCAGTTCTTCAAAAACTCAGAATGCAAACGAAAGTATTCACAGTGTCATTTGGAAAAACTGCCCAAAAGAAACTTTTGTTTCTAAAAAGCGACTCGAGATGAGTGTAATATCTGCCATAAGTGGATATAATTTTGGCTGTTTTAATAGTTTAACAATTGAACACAATGAGTTAAGTGCAGTATCTGTGGCTATTTCCCATAAACGTGATAAACGACGCTTAGCTCAGAGTAAAAAAAAAAATTCTAATGATTGGAAAAAAAAAGAATTAGTAATAAATTGGCTAAATTATCTAAAATTACAAAGAACATTAAAAAAGAAGGTGAGACATATGGTCCTGGGAAATTTTAGTTATTTTTCTATTGAATTTATACTGATTTGTACTAAAGTTGAAAATATTCTACCGAAAAACTATCATGTGAAACTATTTCATACTATTGACAATTTTTTTTCTCTCATCAAATTATGCTTGTAAATTAATAACATATTATAAATATGTCTGCTATTAAATAAAATAGATGCTAAATAGTTTCAGAACAACAAGTACAAAAGGTAAGTGGAAAAACATTTTTAAAATTACATTTTCTCAAAACTTTGTTTTCTCAGATTTACGTGCTTTTAAAATGTTCCCTGCGTCTCAATTTTTGAGCAAATTGGTTGAAATTTCTTGTGAAGAATACTGATAAGTACATAAATAAATCTGGGTATCCATTTTAAATTTTGATTTCATTTAGATAGTTAAATTTCATTTTTAGCGTAAGAAATGTGATATTTTACAGAAAATTAAGTAAAAAGGAACAAAAACCTTTCTAAAAAATTAACCGGTGCATGAAATTGTTAAATAATACCCAGTTATGTGTAACGTGTACTAATAAACATTAATAATGCTAGACGAAGCTAAAAAATAAAAAATTGGAACGCATGGAACGTTTTTAAAAAATTTAAAAATTATTTATTTTTTTAAATTTAAAAAAAAAATTTAAGTTGAAAATTTTTTTTAAAGATATATTTAAGTTAATTGTATTTCAGTGTATATGCTCATAAATTTTCATTACTCTTAATTAATAATTAAAAAAAAAGTTTTTGAAAGTCCACTGTCCCCTTAAATTTGGTTGGAACTGAACTCAAACATTATATCCTGTTACCATAAAAACACTATCACGATTAAAAACAACTAGAAATTCTACTCTTAATGCTCTTATATATTGCACTTTTAAGAAATATCCACATAATTCAGTGATTTATTATTGCAATTTGTTTCGGAAAAATAATTACTTTCTTTATCTGATTTAAATAAAACAAGAAGTCATTTTGAAACATTTATTTCAACAATGTAAATAACAAGTACATTATTTTCATGGTGAACAAATTACAAGCTGTAAAAATAGAAATAAATATACTATTTGCATCAAAAAAGAAAAGTATGTTTACAAAACAAAGTTCATTTACAAGATGAGCTGCAGGTTTTGTAGTGTAGGTGCTGAGTTTGTTATTTTTCGCATTTTACGATAACGTATATTCGGTTCAAAATTCGAGTTTTTAACTCTGTTCTTGTTAAGTATTTAATAGTTCTTATTAAAACACGCATGGGTTTTCTTTTAGTAATGTGTTTTTTATATAACTACTGTAATCACAATCGTCTTAGAATGCATCTTCAAATCAGTTTATTGATAGAAATATTTAACATCGATTCTGTATTTAAGGTATACGCTACCCTAAAATTGTGAATTTTGCCCAAAAATTGAAATTTTTTTTATGATTTTATTTTATAGGCCATCTTATTAGCTTTATAAAAATTCCAGGTTTATTATTTTCCGTTCACTAGAACAAAGCTACAAGTGTTTTAGTAAAAGCAAATGTCATTACTTTAAGCAAGATGTCATACTTTAAAACGCGTTTTACTCGAAATGTGAGTTTTTGAAAATAATCAAACGGGGTCAGTTTTGAACATAATTAACTGAAATTTTTTCTGTAAGTTCTGTATAATAGTAGAAGAGTTTTAACCTTCAATTTTATCAATCCCTGTTTTATTACAAAATTTACAGTTCCTTTTGTTAATATAATTACTGTTATTTTAAGCAATTTCATATAATAACTAAGATAAAGTCCTCTAGTTTTTGTAAAAATTAAAATATATCTTATCCTGACGGCCATTTCAAAAATGAATAGTATAGCAACACATCAGAATTGAAAAATTAAAATTTGTTGATAAAGTTTTGGTACAAAATGGGCCCAGTTTATGTTATTTTTTGTAAATTTTACCCATTTTAATAATAATAGTTTATTTTTCTCTTCTTAATTTTAGCATATTTTTCTTATAAGTTCTAAACAAATCCAAAAACAAAAAAAAATTTCCATATGTCCATTTTTTTTAAATAAAAGTCGTCGCAAGTAGTCGGATACCTTAATTATAAGCAATTATATTCCTTTGTTGTTTCATAAACTTAATTCTGATCAAAATAAATAGTTTATATAATTTTTTATAATATAGTTTCCGGTAACTAAATTTATAATTTTTTATTTCTTTATAAATCAAAGCTTTTGTATCCGAAATAATTCTTCTTGGTATTATTAAAATTACAGATAATTGTTTTGATAAACAAAATCGGATAATTTATTAATATTTTGAGAAGTTTGATGAACAAATAATTAATACTTTACTTTTATTTAGATTAGCATACATCATTTAATAATTTCTGGCTGATTTGATTGTTCTTTTAATATCACCCTCTGAAGTTACCCAGAGTTATTGGTGACGAACAGTGTAATTTTGAATCATTGTCATGTGACATGAACGATACCTAAGTTGGAACCCATTTTCCTAATTTCCACACTAAGCCAGCATTAAACTATCTAATGTTAAGGTATTTGTGAAATTCTTCTTTAATCTAAGTGAGTAATGAGAGAGTACTGTAATGAGAGATGCACTTAATTTCATTGAATGAGAATATGATACGAAGTAAATGCCATTACAAAAACACTTAAAATTGGGGGGGAAAAAGGAATTAGTATGAAATAAATTTTTAAGCCTTGAATGAGTTTAAATACAAAGAAAATAACAAGAAAATGAGAGATACCAACTGACAGTTTCCTTATTATATATTCGAAATTATCTATCATTGAGAAAATGAAAAATAATTGAATGTGTTGAGATGATGTGATGTGATGAGCGAATGTTATTAAATAATGCCTTATATTTTTTCATTCATTGATTGATATCTAGTTTTTTAACTAAATTAATTTGATTGAATTCCAAACAAATGATTAAATCTGTATAAATAAAAATGTAATGTGTGTTTGTTCAAAGCCGAAAATCTCCGAAAGTACTGGACCAATTCCTCTAAAATTTTGACATAACATTGCATTTGAATTCGGACAGGTTTTCATGCACTTATCATTTCAAAATTTAAATTTTAAGTGGTTTTTTTTGTTTTATGACTTCATATAATGTCACGTCTCTCTCTGAATGCGAAAATTCACGACACACAGTTTTTTCGGGATTATTACATATTTTTACTATAATGCTTATTTATTGCCCTATTTATCCCTTTTTTTGTTCTTTGATACATAATTAGGCTAAATTTTTGAATAAATCATTTTTAAAAAAATTCTTCTTAAAACAACTTAAATTTTGTTTTGCAGTATTGGCAACAATCTGATAGCATTACGCGAGATGTTTTGCTTATGTTTTACATTGTGTTTTTTTCTGTAATTTTAAGCTAAATTTATTTCTCTTTATTAAACGAAGATAAAAATTATATTTGACGGAACTAGTTAAAAATATAACTCCACTATAGTAGTTAATAATATTACATTATATGCGAATAAATGGCACCGTTAGAAAAATCTAGTTACAAAAAAATTTCGGACCAATTTCAGATTTCTAGGATAAAGTTATTTTTATTTTGTTTTTCTCTCATCATTATTAATTTATTCTAGGCAAGTGTACTTTCTCAAATTCAGATACAACCATTACAAATAGCATGTTAATTTTATTCTTCTAATATATGTTGTACTTAACACAACTTAACAACTAAAAAAAATATTTTCTCAGAAATTTAGCTTTTTGCCACTTAACTGTATTTGTTAATAGAAAATGTTTTTTGGGTGTCCTCTACGAAAACTGTGTCTTTTTCATAGAAATGTGATCTCCAAATTGGGGTACGCGTACCCCAGTGATTCAGCAGAGGGATACTTTGGGGGTACGCCAAATCACTTGAAAGTGTTAGATCTTGTATCATGTGAGTGGGAAGTTATCTCATTGGTCACTATGTCTGGTTTCACAAGCATCTTGGAATTTCAACATAATTGAATTGGTTTTAAAGCGCATGCGCACGAAGACGAGGGAAGTTTTTTGGAGGGAAGACACCTCTGAGAACGTTCAAGCCCACAGATTGTACTTATTTAATGTTAATTGCAAAATATGAATTTTGAATTTAATTTATATATATATTTATATTGTTTAAAATAAATGAATATAAATTTGATTTTCACCCCTCCTTCCTTTTTATATGGAGTACAACTTAGAATTATTTCCATTTGAGGGTGTGAAATCAAAAAAGTATATCATATATCAGGAACGAATACTGGTTAACAAATAAATAATAATTTCCAATACATGAAGCATCATATAATGATACATCACAGTCTAAAGATCTTCTTCCAAAAATTGTCTTCTTATTACAAAATAATATTATTATACCATAATTATACATCACATGTACACATATCACTATAAGTATCACTGAAAACCAAACATTTTGTTGCGAATGTTACAGTGCATCATTATTTCACCCTGCGTTGACTGTAGAAGGATTATTAGAACGTCTTAATCCTTTCATAAGCTCTAAATCTTTTTGATCGGCCTTGTCCAACCTCCAACGAACAAGGTCGTTGAACATGAGTCTACATCTTTCAACCTTTAATACATACAGCATCATAAAACGCATGAGGTTATGGCAAATCCAGTCTACAAGGCCCATAGTATCTGGACACGGAATATCAGCCAATTCATGGATATAGGTCGATAAGGACGGCCAAGTTAACAGTTCGTCCATCATATGCATAGCTTCAACTACACTCTTTCCCATTCTTACAGAAAGTGGATCTGCTTCAATCATTCGAACTTTGTATTCTTTGTGAAGCACTCCTTCACATGCCCTAACCACTTGGTCATAAGTGCCTTGACAGAGGTTATATTTATCTTCAATACCGAGTAAGTAGCCAATGGTTCGCCAGAAATGTATCACAGCATCGTAATCTTCATCGCTGCATCCATGAAGACCGACGCGTGACCTAAACAGCACGATTGGACCTACGAAAGCCCATTGGGTAATGGCCATATCCCACTGAGAAACATAGACAATACCATCATTCAGAGCAGCCATTTTTTGACCTATTCTGGCATGCATTGATCTGACTATGGATATGGATCTATGGGCTGGATCATTGACATCCCACACATTTCCTTCGTACCATTTCTGGATGTGTCGAATGGTCATCAAGTATCGATGGAAGAGTGCATTTTTGGAGGAAGATTCTCCGGTGGATAGAAGAGACTTGATGTTTTTTGTGAAGTAGAAGGATAGAAGTAGACCACACAAGTGACTAAAGTTTATTCTGGAAGGAAAAAAATATAATTAGTTTAATTTAATTTAATTATACAAATCATTTTATAAAAAGTACTTAAATGTTTACAGAAGAACGAAGCTTAAAGTCATTTAAAAATTGCGAAAGGTAATTTCAAAGTGTTAGAATTATTTAGGACTATGACTATGGTTTTATGTAAGCAAATATAATTCGTTTATCTGTTTTATTATAAATGATATATCTATATATAGAGAGAGAGAGATAAAATCGACTAATCACTCATTCACTCCCTTAGTCGTCACGAGATATCTGTAACTTACAGACAAAATTTGGAAGACATACAATTTTTGTTGAAAAGAGATCCGTGAAAACAAGTTTAGTGGATATCGATTCCCATGGAAGATTATAAGACAGTTATAAATAAAAAAAATCCCGCTTTTGAGCTGTTAGATCTCTACAGACTTGAAATTATGAAGCATATTTCTTTGTTGAGTAGAGATCTACTAAAAATGGCTTTTGCGGAAATCGACTTCGATGAAGGGATTATGGTGAAGTAAAAAAAATACATTTTAGCTTCAGAAATTCAAATCCTGTTCTTTTTCAATCAAAAGGCAAGGATGTAAGAATATTTTCTGTACAATTGAGAGATTAATGCTATAAGCGTTAGGTATCAAACATTTGAAAAAAAATATATAGCCATACAACATCATAGAATACCCAGAGAATCGGGTGGGTAACGGCTAGTATATATAATGAATACCATTTGAAGAACATTTTCTTTACTTTCCTGAAAACTTTTTATTTCTGGACTTGCATGACTTTTGTAAGCATGCAATGTAATGTAATTTTTATTTAAAAGAAATGTGTAAAGTTTTGTTAATGATGTACTTACAATTTTGATAATATACTTAGCGTTTTTTCTTTACAATTGAAATACTCATCAAATTTAAGGAAAAACTTTGAAGAAATGACATGCAAATTTATTTTTGCAACCAGATCCTTTATATCTGGAAATATGTGCTTCTAGCAAGAGATATATTAACCGAGACTCCATATGATACGCCTCTTCGATGAATGAATATAGTATTCATCATTGGTAGAAAGCAGCATCAAAGCAGAGAGGAGGAAAAGTGCACTTAACAAGCATACAAATCAAAATGAAATGATAGTAAAGTCTGATACTGTAGGATATGTGTGGAACCTGAGTTCTTCTCTAGATAGACCATCCATTTATCAGAATATCAGACTATAAATAATTTATATAATCTTGAGTGAACATTGAACTCAATATGTAAGAGACGTATTCGTGATATATATAGATATATATATAGCAGTAAATAATTAAAAAGAAGACTAAAAAATTCCAAGAATCTTAAGATCAGACCGGAAGAACCAAGAACATGGAACCATGACAAACCAAAAAAGAGAAATGTAGCTAGAGGGGAAAACTATTATGATTTCTCGAGCTGTCACTGGTTTAGGACAGTGAAACCGGATTAAACAATGTTTGTGAGATCTCAACCTTCTCCTTCAGCCGAAATTGTTTCGACACAATAGCTCCCAATATAAACTAAGGGAAAAACCTAAAACCCACGTGGGTGAATATAACAGCAATAGAATAGAAATTGCAATATTAAATTACTATGGGAATCCGGAAGAAATAGACAAATATAAATATGTATAAACAAACATATTTGCAAGAGAGGTTAATATGATTACAACCATAATTCACAATAATGTAAATGAGCAAAGAAACTCTAATCTTACCCGATGATACAGATTCCACAATTGTACTGACTCAATGCATAAAAAAAAAAAAACAGCAATACTAAGAATAAAGGCGCCATCTATATATATTTTTAGTAACTAAACTTAATATAAGAATATATAAGAATATTATATACTATAGACTAAATATAT
>BMAO01028679.1:0-118941 GCA_019973975.1 Trichonephila clavata
TGTAAAGTCTATTTATTAAAGGTAATGTTATGAATGAGAATGAGACTTTAGATTTTGAGTTTGATGTAGAATGCAATTATGAATTGTATAACGAACGGATTTTGACTTACCGCCATTTTCCATGCTGGGCGTATGAACACTGTGGAAGTATTTCTTATAAATCTGACTGAAAGATATATAAATGAAGATTATTAATGAATAACACCAATGATTTAACAAGTCGACTTTTCATGTATATATTTGCTTCACACACACACTCATGCCTTTACATGTACGATAAAAGAAAAACATTTCACTAAAACATAATCACAAGAATGGCGACCATTACAACCGAATCATCCGAATAGAATGTCGTTTTCCCGCCGAAATCACTCCGGCTTCCAGCACAACCAAGGTCAGTTCGTGGCGCCATCTCTGGACGGTGAAAGGAGTCAACTATTCTTAACATCCTCCGGGGGCGGGAAGATGTAGTCGATGGTGGTAGGGGCAAGACTGCAACTTGAGAGACTGGTCTTGTCATGACTCCACGTGAAGTCTGGATAGTGACGACACGGCATATTCCGTCAGCTCCAGGATGTGTGGCCACAATCCTTCCGGGAGTCCACCTGGTGCTGAAAGAGCTGGATTCTTGATTAGGACGAGGGATCCTACCGTGAAGTCTTTCTGGCCCTGCATCCATTTGTTTCGGGACTGCAAGGTGTTGAGGTAGGAGAGCTGCCAGCGAGACCAGAACATCATTTTCAACTTCATCAGAAGAGACCACCTAGAATGAAGACTCAAAGATTGGTTAGTCAGACTGTGATCAGGGAGTTCAAGCAAGGGACACCCGATAAGAAAGTGTCCGGGTGTTAACACCTGGAGATCCTTAGGGTCTGATGATAGCGGATAAAGAGGACGTGAATTTATGCACGCCTCGATTTGGCACAGGATTGTAGCTAACTCTTCAAAGTTCAGCACAGCCGCCTTTAAGGTTTTGAGCAAATGATGCTTTGTGAGTTTGACTGAGGCTTCCCACACTCCTCCGAAATTCGGTGCATATGGAGGAATGAAGTGCCACTGAATGTTTTTGCTTGACGAATAGTCCTGGACATTAGAGTTGTGAAGTAATTTAAACAAGTCCTTCAAGTAAGCTGAAGCACCAACGAAATTTGTACCGTTGTCAGAATAAATGTCTGATGGATAGCCACGGCGTGACACAAATCGACGCAGTGCTGACAAAAATGCTGCTGCTGATAGCGAAGATACGAGTTCAAGGTGCACTGCTTTAGTACACATGCAGATGAAGAGGCAGATGTAAGATTTGAAGTTGCTGGTCTTGCGAGTATGTTGGCACTTTGTCGTGATAGGTCCAGCAAAGTCAATGCCTACTTTTCAAAAGCACGACAAGGGGTGATTCGTTCGATGGGTAGATCACCCATCATTTGAGAGACAGGCTTCGCCACAAGCTTAAAGCAGTCTACGCAGTTGTGTAGTTCTTTTCTGACAGCTGATTTACCATTAGGTATCCAAAACTGCTGACGAATTAAGGATAAGACTAGTTCCTGCCCAGCATGGAAATTGACCCTATGAAAATGTCTATTGAGTAGACTTGTAAAGTGAATATTTTTGGTATGAGCATAGGATGCTTTTGTTCAAATTTAAGAGTTTGTTGGAGACGAAGACGTCCTCCGACACGAAGAATTCCCTCAGAGTCAAGGAATACATTCAAAGACTGAAGGTTGCTAGATTTGGGAAGAGGCTTGTTATATATATACATTTCAAGAGATTAAGTTCTGTATGCTATTCTCCATTTTGTAACAATTTGACTACCTTTTTGTTTGAGGTTTCTAATTCATGTGTATATAAAGGCCAGTAACTTTGGTCACTGATTTGGAATTATGGTAGAATCTGAATATCCATGCAACAGTCCTAATTACTTTCATGTACGAGGAAAACTTATCCAAGAAACTAAGAGAATTATCAACACCAGTTGAAAGAACAACAGAGTCACTTAATGATTCAGACTGATCAATAGGAACAAGTGGAACAGGCTGTTCAGAGAAAGGAAGAAATGAATTGGAAGAAGGATGGAAATCCTGAAGCCATTTTGGACCAGCTACCCACTCTGAATTTTCAAGAAGTTGTTTCGGGTAGAGGCCTTTTGTTGCCCAATCTGCCGGGTTTAATTTTCCTGGAATGTGATGTCAAGATTCTTTTGAGGTTAGTGTGTGAATTTTCCCAACCCTGTGTTGCACAAATTGATTTCCTTTTACAGGGGGGTTATTTATCCAACTCAGTGTAATTGTTGAGTCACACCATAAATAAGTATCGTGAGTGATGTTAAGCGATCTCTTAAATGTATCTAGAAGTTCAGCCAGAAGCAGAGCACCACAAAGCTCTAATTTAGGTAATGATATTGTTTGTACAGGTGCCACACGAGTTTTTGAAACCATTAAGAATAAGTGTGGCGAATCAGAAACAACACGTAAGTATATTACGGCTGAATATGCCTTTGAGGAGGCGTCACAGAACCCATGAATTTCACAGTGTTTAGCCTTTAGTGTTTGAACATATCTGGGAACTTTTATTTGTTTGAGGCATGAAATTTCTGCTTGAAACCGATTCCATCTATTAAGAATGTCTGATGATATCTCATCATCCCAGTCAAGCCCTGCCTTCCACAGGTCTTGAAGAATAATCTTTAAAATTATAGTTGAGGGAGAGACAAACCCCAGAGGATCAAAGATGCGTGCGATGATTGATAGCATCTGTCTCTTTGTGGATACCTGGTCTGGTAAGACTGCTCTTACTTTAAAGGAATCCTCGTTTAGATCCCAGAATAAGCCAAGAACTTTTTGGGTGGACTCATCATTAAATGAATTTGAGGAAATATTTGTCTTTAGACTGTTTGGCAAGTCTGACAAGACTTCTGGATGAGTGCATGACCATTTTCGCAGCTCAAATCCACCGGCTGACATTAAATTTTGCAGTTCGTGAACAATTTTCCTAGCAGAGTCCAATGAGTCAGCACCGGCTAACAAATCGTCAACATAGAAATGATCTTTTGCGAGCTTAGCTGCCTGTGGAAAACGATGTTTTTCATCCTCACATAATTGTTTCAAAGTTCGGATGGCAAGAAATGGGGCACAAGATGTACCATAGGTAACTGTATTTAATTTGAAAATCCCTAATGGTTCCTCTGGAGACTTCCTCCAAAATATTTGTTGAAAGAATACATCATCTTGTGATATTAATATCTGTCTATACATTTTGGCAATGTCAGCAGAAAAAGCAATTGGGAAGAATCTGAATTTAAGTAAAGTTAGAACCTTAGTCAGCAGAATGTCATTCAAAGAATTTCCATTTGTACTTTTGAATGAGCCGTCAAACACCACCCTTAATTTGGTTGTGGAACTATTATCATTAATCACACCATGATGTGGTAAGAAATAATGTGGAGATTTTAAATATGATGCGAGAGGCGTCATGTGACCAAGGTTTTGGTATTCCTCCATAAATTCTGTGTATTGTTCCTTTAATTGATTATTAGAGTGAAGTTTTCTTTCAAGAGAATAGAATCGTTTTAATGCACCCTCCTTACTATCTCCAAGACTTGAATCATCTCTAAATGGCAGTTTTAGAATATATCTACCATCAGCATTACGGATATGAGAATTTACGAATATAGACTCACATAGCTCATCCTCATCCTTTGACGGAATTTCCTTAGGAACAGATTCAAGTTCCCAAAATTGTTTCAAAGAATGGTCTATGTTTAAAAGGGTGTGACAGATTAGGGGTGAATTTTGATAATATGGTGTACTTATGGTACCTGACAATAAATGACCTAATTTTGTTGGCAATGCTGATGGGGTACCTTTGGGTCCCATTATAGGAGTCCCTGAAATTATTGTCATAAAAACATCAGCACCTAGAAGAATGTCTATTTCATTTTCAATATAAAACGTTGGATCAACAAGAGTTAGATCTTTGATATGAGGCCACTCATGATATTTAATTGGAAAGTTTGGCATAGCTGAAGTGACTTTCGAGACTAACAAAGCTTTTACTTGAAATTTATCAGAGGAAACACAAGAAAAAAATTCCAAGTTTGTCGAATATAACGAAGTTTCAGCAAATGTTTCATTTACACCTACTAATTTATGATTGGTGTGTTTTAATGGCAATTTTAAGCGATCAGCACATTGCTTGGAAATTAAAGAATTTTGAGAAGCATTGTCTATCAAAGCACGGCAAGTTATTTGTTGACCATGTTTAGATTTAACATTTATTAATGCTGTTGACAACAATAAGTGACCTTCTGTCAATTGTGTGCAATTGTTAGACACTGTCACAGCAGAATTTGCTTGAGTATCTGCTGAAGGACTGACTGAATATCTGTGTAATAATGTATGGTGTCTTTCAGAACAGTTTTTACAAGAGAATCCTATTCTACATGTGTCAAGCCTGTGGTTACTCCTCAAACAATTGGTACATAAATTATTGTTCCGTACCACTTGCCATCTTTCATTTACATTCATAGAATTAAAAGTTGGACATTTGAATAAGGCATGGCTTTGACAACATAGAATGCAATTGTTACTTTGACCAACATCTAATTTTACCCCTGATTTTACTTGGTTACATTTGATAACAGTAGTATTTACATTTGATTTGTTAAATGAATTTAATGGTTTAACATTACCTTTCTTAATGTCAGGTTTTACAAATTTTAACTCATTCAGACCACGAGCTTCTCTTTCAATGAAAACTCTAAATTCCTCAAGAGTGGGAATTTTATTATTTTCCAAAGATAATTCCCACCGTTGCCTAATACATGCATCCACTTTTGAAATGAGAAAATTTATTATGATCAACTCTGTTAATGAATTTGTTTCTAAATCTAAAGTTTTTAAATTTCGAATGACTTCATTGCAAATATCTATTATTTCCAAAAGCAATTTTGAAGTATTTGCCCTGGATATCTTAATACTAAATAGCTTATTTATTTGGCTAAGAGCTAATTGTCGCTTGTTTTCATACCGACTGCACAGTATATCCCAACAGTTCCTCAGATTGTCCACAGTAATTGCAAAACCCCGAATTAATTTGGCTGCATCCCCGCGAACAGAAGCCTGCAGATATTGCAATTTTTCAAGATCACTTATTGATTTGTTATCTAGAATAGAAGACTTAAATAACTTTTTAAATGAAATCCAGTTCTCGCAATTTCCATAAAAATGCGGAACTTCAAGTTTTGGTAAATTAACTACTGAAGACTTTACATGAATACTATTTTTTACTTCCTCAACCTCATATTTTTGTTCAAGGTCAACAACCCAATCGAATAATATATCTTTATATTTCATATAAATATCAAATGATTCATCACTTTCATGCGTTGATAATTCACCGAATATTTCAGTTAATCTAGTTTCGTATTGCAACACTTGGGTTTTTAAAACACGTATGCGTGATTTATTATCATCGCATTTATTTATTCTACTTTCAAAAACTTTTAATTCATTTATAATTAAATCAAATTTACCACTATTTTTCGACTGTTTTGGAGCCATGATTTATGAATGAAATTTTAAAATTCTACACAAAATACACAACTGTACCAATAATAACAAATGCCTACACAATGCAAATACACAACTATCAAAAAATATTTACACAAAATAGAACAAAAGAATAAGTCTAGAATCAAATAATAAATAATATCAATCAGAATGTATGAGAAGACTTCAAGAATTCGTATCAGAATAAATGCACTAGAATAAGAATATCGAGTATGAAACGAATAATTAAAATAACAAAGAATAAATCACATCAATAACTCCGGCTCGACGGACCACATGTTATGAATGAGAATGAGACTTTAGATTTTAAGTTTGATGTAGAATGCAATTATGAATTGTATAACGAACGGATTTTGACTTACCGCCATTTTCCATGCTGGGCGTATGAACACTGTGGAAGTATTTCTTAAATCTGACTGAAAGATATATAAATGAAGATTATTAATGAATAACACCAATGATTTAACAAGTCGACTTTTCATGTATATATTTGCTTCACACACACACTCATGCCTTTACATATACGATAAAAGAAAAACATTTCACTAAAACATAATCACAAGAATGGCAACCATTACAACCGAATCATCCGAATAGAATGTCGTTTTCCCGCCGAAATCACTCCGGCTTCCAAACAACCAAGGTCAGTTCGTGGCGCCATCTCTGGACGGTGAAAGGAGTCAACTATTCTTAACAGGTAAAGAGCAAAAAAGATGCTATATGTTTGACATAATTAATAAAAACTTTGATTTTTACTCCCTGGAGCAAATTTCAAAAAAGAACCTATTTACAAAAAACTGTATAACATGGTTAGTATGATGGTTAATACGGAGTATGTCTCCCGGACGATGCAATACAAGCCTTACAACGCCTACGCATGCTGAGTACCATATTATCAATCTGATCTTGGGAAATATTACAACACTCATCAAGCAATGCCCTCCGAAGTTCCGGTAGACAGGTGGGAGGGGATTGACGGGTTGCAAATCATCGGCCAAGCATATCTCACACATGCTCTATTGGATTCAAGTCCGGTGAGTATGCTGGCCAATCCATACGGGTGATATCCTCCGATTGAAGGTATTCGTCTACAGTGTTTGCACGGTGAGGACGGGCATTGTCATCCATAAGCAGAAATTCAGCACCCATGGCGCCCCGAAACAAACGTGCATGTTGTTCCAGAATGACATCCCGATAGATGTGGCCTGTCATCGTTACACTCTGATAATGCAGGTCAGTTCTGGAACCAAGAATAATTCCTCCCCAAACGAGCCATCCTGCACCACCGTAACGGTGTCGTTTAGTGGTGTTCTCTTGTTGGTAACGGGTACCTGGCGCTCTCCATATGAAAGGCCGGCGAGAATCAGACTGAAAACTATACCTGGACTCGTCGGAAAACATCACACAAGACCACTGTTGCAGTGTTCACAATGCATGCTCTCTACTCCAGGTTAATCGTAGGCGACAGTGAGTTGCGGTAAGGGAAACACATCTGACAAGCCTACGAGCATATAGACCTATGTGCCCTAAGCATCTGTACTCTGTATATGGTCTGCCTTAAAACTGTCGTACCGGTAGCTGAAAGAGAGGTGACGAGATAGGTCTTGTGCTGTGCTCCGTCTGTTTCTTTTGGCAGTAACTGCCAAATATCAGTCCTCATTTGGCGTTGTAACTCGGGGGCGACCTGTGCTGTAACATCTACTCACATTACCATCATCTTGGAATCGTTGCCAAAGCCTGGAGATGACACTCTGGGCGAATCCAAGTTCCTTGGATACTTCCATCTGGGTACGTCCACATTCCAGTCGTCCAATAACTCTACCACGTAAAAAATCATCCAAATGCATCCTTTGTGCCATAACTTTGCGGTTATTGCACTGAAAGGCTTTTAAAGCGCTAGTGGACAATTTTACTACTTTGCCACCATTCCTTATATACCCCTTTCTTACACTCTCGTCATTGTGACGTACAATACGCGCCATCTGGTGGTATCCTGTAATTTGCGTATTCTTCTTCATGATGTGCGTGATAATTCTACAGGGGCAATTTTATATTATAGTTCAATTTCTGTGTGATTCTGAATTATCCTTAATTTATGGACATGAGTGTACTTGCGAAGGAACAGAACTACAGGTATTCAAGTGGGGTTACGGTATAGTACAGTATGCGGACCTATTTTAAATGCCAGCTAAGCCCCGAAAGGCGAAATTTTGAAGATAAACATTGTAAATCAAAAATAAAAATAGTTAGAGCAAAATTACTCATAATAATGTTTTTATCATTATATCCGACAAGACAACCTCTCGTGTGCCAGTTCCTTCCTTTGAAGTATCCTCCACAGTGACCTATCATTCACTTTCGTTCTCAAGTTCTCTCTTTTATAATCCCAAAGTCTTATTTCAATGAGTCTATTACTCTCAGCCTTGATTTTCCACGCTTTCAAATGCTAGGGACATTGAACTGCTGTATCTTTTTGACAGTATTATCATCTGGCATTCGAATTATATGGGTCATCCAATTCATTCTAATTATTTTTATGATGTCAGGTTGTTTGTAAATTCTATATAATTCAATATTGCATCTTCTTCTTCTTCAGCTATTGTGTAAAAATGCTGTAGCTCGTATAATTCCAGTCAATTTTAGCCGAGTCGAGACTTCTATAGCTACCGAATCTATCTTGAATGTACATTTTATAATTTGCACGCACTCGCGTTAGTTTTAATTTACAGTATTATGTATTTACGACAGACTTGGACAAACTAGCGGCTGGTATATCAGACCTTTTACACTCCCTGGTCATTAGTTCAGTTTGGAAATGTATGTGATCAGAGTCGAACTCAGATGGGAAAATGGCTATAAGGAGTGAGGTTCAACCAATTACCAGAGAAAAAGACCCATATCAACTGTAAAGAAAAAGGGCTATGTTTCTTTATTCGCCTGCTATTGATACAGGAGTGGAAAAGGTGGAAGTTCTGTGCTGGGAATTGTAGCTAGATAACTTATTGTAATATTTTACCAGGTTATAACTTCTTCTCATAGAAAGAGGCGGTAAATCTAACGTGACCATTTATTATTTCACTCAAAACGGGACATTATTTTGTTTAGGTCAATTAACAGGTATACTATGAAAAAAAAGCACTTTTTAAAGCTATTTATTCAGAAAACGTTAGTTTAAAAGTTACAAATTAAAAAATGTACCCAAAATTTTTAGTTATATTTATATTTATCAGAGGAACAAATTTGCTTTATTATAGCTCGTGATGATTTTAAATAAGAATGAAACTCTTGGAACGTTTTTTTTATATTCACCTTAATTATCGATTAATCTTCTAGAACTGAAATTAGTAGCTGGGTATTCTCAGATGGTCCACAATTTGTTCATTATAGAAAATCCTCTTTCTACTGGAGTATTTGTAGCAGGCAAACATAAAATATATTCAAATAAAACAGAAAAGTTTTCATGTTGGCGTGAAAGTATTTGAATACTTCCACCCAATGAGTTTCCGTGGAAACATTTAGATCATTTTTATTCGGTTACTTTTTGCGATGTAATGTAGTTAGAAATTAATGAAAATTCGTCAAAAACTTCTGTATCTCTATTACAGTCAATATACTCCTTTTCAATTAATACAACCAGAGATTTTTGAAAGTCTGCCCATGCGGTGACCTTTTTTAAATCTGCCCAATAAGATATCTCCATTACTTTGGTAAGAAAGCAAGTTCACTGCTCCAGATAGTTACGGATTAATTTATAAAATTCTGTAGCCGTCCTTTTCGCAAACTCTTCATCTATATAAGTACCATTATCTTTTGATTTTACCATTAATTGACAG
This sequence comes from Trichonephila clavata, assembly GCA_019973975.1. NCBI lineage: Eukaryota > Metazoa > Arthropoda > Arachnida > Araneae > Nephilidae > Trichonephila > Trichonephila clavata. Next base: position 9,398 of record BMAO01028679.1, read on the forward strand.
ACCGTAAATGGAAGAGACTGATTGGTCTGAGTCAAATTGTCTTTTAGTTGATTACTTTCTTTTGCAGCTTCAACTGCCGATACAGTCTGACCTTCAAGTTTCAATACAGCTTTCAGAACAGCTTCGCGCGGTTTCCGAAAACGGGACAGTTTTGCGTCCCAGAGTTCATTACGGGGACACCCGGACTCGTAATTATAAAAAGGGACAGTCCCGTTCAAAACGGGACGTCTGGTCACATTAGGTAAATCACTCTTACACAGAACAATATTACTAGGGCAGCTATTACGAAGGCCAGTAATTATTCTTGCGGCAATCAGTTGCACTTGTTCAAGCTTATTTAAGTTAGCTTCATAAGCACACAAAAAAAACACTGGAAAGCCATATTCCAAAAATGGCCCGACACTTGGCAGGGTGATACTTGTCTAACTTTTGCTGAGCTTTCCTGTATTAAAAGGTTAGGGTTGAATGCATTTTGGAGAATACCCCCTGCTCACCCTTGGTATTTTGGGAAAAAACCTCGTTGGTGTCACCAACTTAATATTCCTAGGTATCAGCAGATGGCTCTGTCGCGTTTTTAGTAGCCACATCAAGTCTCTGACTTTTCAACAGTTCCTGAAAGACTTCCCAAAATGTCCTAGGTGCGAGGCTGATCGCGCCTCTCCCAGTTATATTCTGAATTGTTTGATGTTTTCATCTGACGAGGTTTTAGGAAATACTATCTTATTTCTGGGTTTTATGGAGATTTTTGGTTTTATGGAGATGGTATAGCTCAGCTACACCATCTGGGATAAGAAACAATAACAACAACATATATTTACAGCAGTAGATTAAAAGAAAATCAAAGATACACTTTTTAGTCACAAGCGAACTTTCAACTATAATAAAATATCAATAAGTACACAGACGAGAATGGTTCCGAAAGTTATAAATCAAGAAAATATTCTGAAGAATACTTAAATTTTGGATTTACCATTACTGAAGTAAACGGAGAACATAAAAAGCCCCTGTGTGTTATGTGTAAAAACTTACAAATCCGAAGAACATGTGGAAGTGGTTTGTAAAACATTTGAAAATCATTTAGTCATGATGGCAAAGAATTTTAAAAAGTATTTTCTCGCTGAGCACAACTTAATAGCAAGTTACAAGTGGGTTAGTGATCCATTTCAAAATACTTCAGAAGAGCTCTCAACACCCGAAGAAGAAATCCATAGATTTTACATCCAGTGGCGAAATTAATTTTTGTAACAAATCGTTTTTTGCATTTTGGGCAGAGGTGGATGATGAATTTTCTACAGTGAAAACAAAAGCATTTCGTTTACTATATTACCCCATTTTCAACATCATATGTTTGTGAAACTGGATTTTCTGTGGTTGCTGCTTTGAAGATAAAATATGAATCTCAGCTAAATATAGAAAAATAACTCAAAGTTTCAATTTCTAATATTAAGTCTCCCTTTGAAATTTTTTCTCTGCAAGAAGATCCCATGGAAGTCATCAATAATTATTAAACTTGTTCTTAATTTAGTATTAAGAAATTAGTTAAATACCTTGCGCAGTACTGATACATTAAAAGCATACTGGTTGAAGTACCCGCTCTTTGCACGATTTCATTTTTAAAAAAAATAAAACATTATTCGGGATATAATAGCTGAATTTCAAGGAGAGTAGAACCAAGTGCACGGCAATGTATACAAAAATGTAAAATGATTCTTTTAAATGAATGGCCATATTGTAAATACAATCGACTCTCGATAACTCAAATCTTCGATAATTCGAAGTATATGCTCAGTCCCTAGAAAAACTCTTGATATTTCGAACTAAAATAATACGTTTTGGTACACTCAATATTTCGAAGTAAAATTTGTGGCTGGCCGGACTACAACACGTGATAATTCGAAGTTATCTTATAAAACTATCGACAATTCGAACTCTCACTAACATGCACAGTCCTGTAGCAAACAAGTTGGAGCTTACAAGTTTTGTGTTGGTAAATAGTTTTAAACCACTGTAAATTTAAGTTTCACAGAATTAGCATTTAGAATTAATGTTAAGTAACGAAAAAGAATATAAAATTCCGAAGAAGAATAAATGTGTTATTTTTAATATTTAAAGCGAGAAGACTTCAAAATGTCTTAATCCGGGAGCAGGCACGGACTTGATATTAATGTTAATGGTCGTGCGAGGTGATACAGTCCCCCCAATATTTTTTTTATAATTATTTTTTGTGTTCACGATAAACATCGTAATTCCAGTGTATAATATAATTAAGAGAAAAAATACTTACCTACTTTCAAGGACTTTTCAATTTTTCTTTGATAATTTGAGAAAAAATCTAATATAACTGAACTTAAATGATTCGAATATGCATGACCTTAGTACAGGACGCAAATCACAGACACAGGAATGTTATTTGCAGGCAAAACTGTAATAATTTGTAATAATTTGTTATTGTAGTTTTATTGTCTTTTGATGATCGAGAAATAGCATGTTTAACTTTCTCTTGCTTTTATCTTTTTGACAGGATGCAGTGTGTCTTGCGGTCACTTATTGCTTCATATTAATTTGATGAAGTTCTTTGGGAAGCAATTGAAAATTTTCCTTCCGTTTCATGTTAATCGCTTTTTTAGAATTAACTTCCGCTACCATGAGTAATGTGCATTATTTCAGGTTCTTCCCTTGCTTGATCAGGGGTGAAAAGTGAATTAAGTCTTATTTTTCTTCCTACAGCTAATGTACAGTATTTCAATAATAATAACAGTGAAGAAGTTTTTATCTTCCTGAATTTTTTTAAATTCTGGATCTGGGTTATGTTTTTTCTCAGAAAGAGTCGCATTTTAACTTTAAAAAGAAACGTAATAAAAAAATATCTCATCGTAGGATAACAGTAATTCAAACAAAATGTTTTTTTTATTTGGTTATAGGATCAAAGATTGAAGCTTTTATTTTTGATGATGTAACATCACCAGATGTGTTATATATAAATTATATCAATGTATAGAAATGTGTATTTTTTATTATGGCAGAATTATGTTGTGTTTTACTTCATCCCAGTTATTTTTTTTAATATTTTATTTTCGATAGGCTCGCGCCCCCTTGTAAAGGAGTGCACCTCACAGTTTGAGAAATGCTGGTATAATGAAATACACACATTTTTACGTATCAAACATGTACTTACGTCAATAATTTTTAATGGCTTCTTGGGAAAAAATACAAAGGTAAACTGGCGAACAGTGATAACAAATAAAGTTCAAGTATGTTTGAAGAGTTTGGAGCTATTTATTCGGAAAAGTATAGCTTGCATTCATGAACATGGACATTTTTCAGCTTTGCAAGTATCTATTGCACGATGACGCAGGTCAAGAAGACTTATATTTGAAGCTGTGTAAGCCTGATCTCTTACATAATCTCACAGGAAGAAACAAAATTGATGTCCGATGATCGTGGAGGCCATTCAATACTACACCATACGCGATACTTCATTGTCTAAAACCGTATTTGAGAAAGTTCCGCATTTCAGCTCTCTTGTGCGAATTGTGTCTGTTTTATTATTGAAATAATGCCGAATACAAATGTGTATCGTAAACTATGGCACGTACTCTTCGAACATACTCGACATTAATTTATCAAAGAGCGACAATTTGCCTTAGCGTTGTTTTGTGTGATGTCACCAAACGGTTTGGACGCAAGTAAGTATTTTACGTAATGCACTGCGTATTCCATCCTACCTATTGCTATTCCTTTTAAACATTTACACAGAAGGAAGTTCACTAATTTCGGACATTTTTGGGTATACTGGTGACAAGTTATCCTATCCGTATGAACCAAAAATCGTTTCAAACTAACTAATTAGTGCTCCATGACTTTCTACTAAAAATGTAGCTGTATCTCTTTTAGTTTTCTATTTCCAGTGCCTATCTTCCAAATTTCGTCATCAGGGGGGCTGCTGGGATTTGTAATAGGTCATGAATAGTCACTTCACTACACCGTAACCACTTGCAAAGCTCTAGTTCTCTTCGTTACCAAGCATTTGTAGGTAAAAGGGGGTCCTATGCGCACTGTACAAATATGAATTTGAGGAACACAACGGGAAAAAATGCTCAATCTAGTCATTAGATTATTATATTATTTACCAAACCATACACTGGGTACTAATGAAATATTTTCATTCAGTAGACACACACAATTGAAAACTTAACAAAAAAAAAGTGTAATATTTTATAAAATGTCTAATTTATATCCCAAAACACTTCTAGTTAGCTACGGGCTTCACAATACTAAAATAGATGCCTTTCTAAAACAGTATTTACTACAGCTCCACCGATTTGTGTTCATCTTAAGAATGTATCAACAACACTCTGGAAAAGTTTGAATACTTTGCCACGTATTCTCAGAGCAAGATGCTTTTTCAATTCACTTGGAAGACATATTTTTCACAGAACTCATTGTCCTATACTTTTCCCTGTCGTGACAGCTCTTTTGCTTTATAAACAACAATGTTGTACTTAAAATATTCCGATGGTGATTCATAATAACAAATTAAGTATCAGCTGAGCCTTATAACTGTAATTCCAACTGCATAAAGGACTTATTAAAAGGAAAATATATTTTTCAATAGCTATAGAGAAATTAGTTCATAATTTAGTACTAAAAACCCATAAAAATAGCAGTAGAATTGTTTAAAAGCACAAGACTCTTGGGCGCTGTTATTTATTGTTAGAATCAGTACAGTTTCTGTACGGCTGTATGAAAATTATTATTAATTTTTAAAATATTATTTTAAATATTCATTAAGTTAATTGATATTGATACATTCTTGAAAGTTAATTTGCTATTACTTTTGAATGTAAGGTATTTGATTTGAGCTTTTAATTAGAAGCACCTTTCTTTGGATCACGTTTAAAAAACTAATATTTCCCTTTCAAAGGCACAGCAATAATAAGTAATGACATACAGGTATTTATCTTTTAAAAATATATTTTACTCTGAATTACTAAAAAAAGCAAGATATATATATATATATATATTATATATATAAGGATAATTAAATTAGATCTAAAATTAAACCCTAGACCACCTCTAACTTTTATTTTCCCGTTACATTTTCAAGTATTAAATTTATTACCCAGTTCGGTAATATAGAACACGTTGCCTAAAAAGAAATTTGCAGGCTGAGATCATTAATTTTTATTACCTAGTATTTCAAATATACCTCTTCAATAAGACATGTACTTGAAGACATCTGGCTTTTGTGGGGGCCGCCTATTCATATGGTTAACACGTGTCCGTCTCTCTCCTCTCTCTCTCTCTCTCTCTTACAAACAGATTACAAAATGATCTCATGGAATAAAGACGTTTAAAAAATAATGTTTTGAAGTTCATTCACCTAAAAAATCATGACAGCAATAAGCCGGCAGGATAAAACCTGCAGCCTGCAAATTAATTTTAACTTTAATGTAAAGCCATCGAAAAATTAAAATATTTAAAAAACGGATGCCAAATAAACCGAAAGTGCTGTAGAGAAAAATTATGGAACTGAAAGCAAGGCATGTCATTTAACGGAACGCACCGTATCTCCCTTTGCGGAAGAGGCTCTTTACCCCGGGAAACGAAACCTACTTCATCCGAAAGTGAATATAAACACTCTACAATAACATAAGAAAAAAAAAGAAACGCTCCTGTCCCCGAAAAGAGAAACGGCGTTCCAGCAGCAAAATAAGGAAAACAACTCCCTATTAAAAGTTCTCTGATGGCGAGGGGAAAAAAGTTAAGTGCGCGTCAACATTTGAAACTGTAAAATGTGCGATAATCCCGATGTGAATTTGACTAACATCGAATACATTACTGGAAGACCAATATGGAATCTCTTATTGAAAACCACCATCGAATCCAAGAATGACAGAGCAACATCGAAAAAAGTTACAAAATCGAATCAACGGGTTAAAAGATATGTGGATTATCGTGAACCAAAAATCTCTACCTGTAAGAAATAGAGGTCAGTGAAATTCTTCGTTTACATTTATGTAATACAAAAGTGACTGAGTTTTGTTTAGTAAGATTCTTGGAAAAGGAATAGTAATATAAATGATATCAAAATTTTATTGAATATAATTTGTGTTAAGTAATATTGTTATTTATAGTTAGAAGAGAAAGTAAAGTGTGTTTTATTATATAAAATGTTGAGAAATTTTAATGTATTTCATTATTTTATTTTAAATTGTTAAAGGAATTATATCATTTATATGAAAGTATTGGTGTTATATAGTTGAAAGGATATAACGTTAGTTATTAGAGAAATGACTCTAATGTACTAATATTAAGGAAACTGATTATGAGGAAAATTAAAATTAAAGTCATACTGCATTATTTTTATCCCCTGAATAAGTTGCAAAAGTTGCAGAGAGATTCAAAACGTTTATGTGATGATTTGAAGTAAAAGTGAATATGGTGAAAAATTTACTACACAAATTTGTATGTGTTGTTGAAAATAATTATTATAATAATAATAGATTTCTTTATAGAGATGATTCCTCTTTTCGAATCGAGATAAATAAAAGAGCTCTTATATTCTTATATTCTTATACTCTTATTAAAAGTTTTTATTTAACTTACAATGTATGTATGTATGTATGTATGTATGTATGTATGTAATTTGTTCGGGTGGAATCTTGCAACTCAAATTTTGAAGCTGATATCTTCCTCCCATTGAGCTGAAATTTTGTATACACGTTTAGTTTGGATGACAATGCATGTTTTGACCATTTATATTCCGATATTGCAATTAATTAAAAAGATATTAATTAAAAACGTTTAACTAGTTTTGGGCGCCAACTTGGATATATTTGCATTGTTGTAATAATTTTATTGTTACAACAATGACAAAAGTTGGCGTCGAAAATCAGTTTTCAGCCAAACTGGAATTTCATGACGTTGCGCTATTGACAGTATTAATTAAATTTGTCTAAAAAATAATTACATTTCTACAACGTAAAAATAATCTAATTTCTACAACGTATGTAATTTTTTTACAAATTTCTATCTATTTTCTTGGATTTAAATTCAAAACAAAAAAGTAGAGCTATTTTTCAAGTAGATTGGTACATTGTATACCTTTCTCAACACTGCCAAGTTAAACTGAGATGGAGTATTGAAGAAATTCTTTAAATAATTTATCTAACTTTAATCTATGAAACTCAGACAAAAAATAATTACAGAATCGGAAAGATCATTTTTATATGTATCTTACCCATCAAAAGGAATCCGCTAGGAAAACAATAAGAGAAAAATATTATCTAGAAATGCAATATATTTTCGATTAAAAAAATAATTTTATAATAAAATAAAGGAATTTTTTAAAGAAATTTTCTAATTTTAAGCCTACAAGTAATTTAAATACACCTCATTTTATCACCAGTAATCTAAACACACACTACGACATGTGTCCTTAAATTTAATTACAAATAGAATCTGTTAATTGTATTTGAATTTAATTATTGATTTTTTCAAAATCAAGTTTCTAAAGATGATCTGAGCAATTTAAAAAAAAAATAGATTCTTACGTAGAAGATATTCAATGTGCAGCAAAAAATTATCATTATTTGATAAAACTTTCTTTTTTGATTACAAAATGCGTTTTGAGTCTTAAGCATTTTATTGATTAATACAAATATTTAAATGCCTTTTGAAGTTTTTTAATAATCTACTAAAATTTTCTTCTAATATGTTAGAGAAATACATCCCTCTTATCTTCAAAATATTTCAAATAAATAATATATTCTTTAAGTTTTTCAAAAATAGTCAAAATTTTAATTAAACATTTAATAATTTTGTCATTTATGAAGATAATCTCACTAAACCTTTTTTTTTCGTGTGTAGAACAATGTTACCCAAAATCTGCACGAAGATTGAAAAAATTGCTTAAAAATTACGGATTTAAAAAAATTGTGTTTTTAGTCTAATACCATTTTGCGAGAATTAATTCAGCTAAACCAGGGATGGCGAACCAGCGTTCAATGAGTTGAACAGGCTGAGAAACCCCTGTCCAGAGATAACTAAAAAGTGAAAAATAAATTAAATGTAAAAAAACTTTTTTAAGAACAAGCTTTTATTTAAACGCGCTAAAAAGAATAAAATAAACTTTTCCTTTAAAACTTTTTTTACTATCAACTTATAACGTCATTACACAATTTATATGATATAAAAGCTTGTCGCGAGATATACCTGTGTAGATAAACAAGTAAAATAAATAACTTGACCTGATTGATTTTGGTTTTTAAAAATTCAAACTAAGTAAATATGAGTACTTAAATATTGCGACAAGCTTTTATATCATATAAATTGTGTAATGACGTTATAAGTTGATAGTAAAAAAAGTTTTAAAGGAAAAGTTTATTTTATTCTTTTTAGCGCGTTTAAATAAAAGCTTGTTCTTAAAAAAAGTTTTTTTACATTTAATTTATATTCTTTATTCTTATAATACATGTAAAAGGAATATGGTCTGGTGTGTTGAATAGTGTATAAGTGTTATATAAACTGTTCTCATATTATTAATCATATCATTTTATTCATGATTATGCTTTGATATTTTAACAGTGTATTTCAGCTATGTATATTTTTATGTAACAACATTAAGTAGTATTACGAAGGCACCTGAATATGTTTTAATAGACAATTAGTGTCTTAATATTTGTATATCATGTATTTTTTAAACTATATTACTTTTTAATATGATAAACTTCCACACATACACTACACATAGGTAGACTATGTGCTAGCAATAACACAAATCTAATAATATGAAAGATTTGGAGGAAAGGTTAAGCTCTTTTTTTTTTTGGATGCAATATAGATTTGAAAACGCTAATGTACATTTATGTGTAAGGAATTTCATTTTATCAATTAATATTTTAAAAGTGTTATTATTTTGTTTATTGCTATAATTTCGTTTACTGTATTGTATTTTTATTTTATTATTCGTGTTACTTAATTCTATTTACTATGTGTAAAATGTATTTCTATATTATGTTATGTACTGTTTTGTATATATTGAAAATTTACTATGTTTGTAAGAGAGAAAGACCACCGTTACTCCAATTTTAAAATGGGGGAGGGGGAGATTGCAAGGATAATTAAATTAGATCTAAAACTAAATCGCTAGTCCACTTCTAACTTTTATCTTCCCGTTATATCTTCAAGTATTAAATTTATTACCCAGTTCGGGAATATAGAACACATGGCTTAACAGAAGTTTGCCGGCTCCGACCATTAATTTTTATTGCCTAATGTATCATACTTAAATTCTCAAGTATATCTCTTCAATCGGAAGCGTACTTGAAGAGCATATGGCTTCAAAAAGGGCCGCCTATTCATATGGTTAACACGTGTCCGTCTCTCTCTCTTACAGACAGATTACAAAATGATCTCATTGAATAAAGACGGTTAAATTAAAATGTATTGAAGTTCACTCAAAAAAACCACGACATATATATATATATATATATATATATATATATATATATATATATTTAATAACAATTCCTTGTTCAAATTTCTATTTAATTCACGAGATATCTGGTCAAGACCATCCCGAATTAAATAAATCTCGACAGAAAATTTAAATGGTGAACGATTGCATAAATATTTGAGTTTTTTTATCTATTCTCAAGTTACTCCACCGTTACTCCAATCCAGTTCGGTAATATAGAAGACATTGCCTTAAAAGAAGTTTGCCGGCTCCGACCATTAATATTTATTACCTAGTATTTCAAATATACCTCTTCAATAAGACATGTACTTGAAGACATCTGGCTTTTAAGGGAGCCGCCTATTCATACGGTTAACACGTGTCCGTCTCTCTCTCTCTCTCTTACAAACAGATTACAAAATGATCTCATGGAATAAAGACGTTTAAAAAATAATATCTTGAAGTTCATTCACTTAAAAAAACCACGACATATATATATATATATATATAATGAAAATATTGATTAATAGCCGTTACTCCAACTGCGTCGCTGATAGGGTATGAATATATAATGTTTTTTTAGACATGTGAGTACTAGCTTTAGGCTTTCGATTGTTATAAAAATATTCATATATATAATCATTGTCTCTTCTTATAAAAAGGACAGGAATTTCCACTTGGATGCATATGTGTAGTGTTGCCAATACGTTGTAAACAACAAAACTCAATTTTTTTTACATTTATCTACCACTGACTATCCTGAAATTAACAAGTGAGTAAAGCTCATATATGCACACATTTCAGGTTTAATAAATTATAGTTGAAAAAAATAAAAAATATGCTTTGATACTGAATTGACTTAAAAAGTAAAAAAATAATTCCTAATATATAAAAAAGTTAATTAACGAGAAAATTAATGTCATTGGGGTACAATGGGGGTGCTGTACATCAATTGTTATAACTTCTTATTAGTTCTATTCTTAAATGCTGAGTTAATGTAAAAATGTAGAGTACAAAGCACCCCACGATTTTACTACAATAACATTAACCTTCTCCTTAGCCATTTTATTCTTTGTTAAGAATTTTTTTTTCATTTTTCAGTACAATTCAGTATAAAAACGTGTTTTTTAGTTTTTTTAAAACTGTAATTTATTTTTCATTTTTTATTTCGATGTACAATAAAAGCGTGTTTTTTTAAGGTTTTAAAACTATTATTTTTATTCATTGTTGAATCTATCTTTAAGTTTGATATTTGGAGCCAAAATTACGTGGATGCTGGAATGAGTCTTGATCTTCAATGGATATATTAATTAACGAGTCTGAAGCAATTATTCTCTTCGCTTACGAGACGCGTTTCCGTTAACGATACGGGATCGGACGAGTCCCGTATCGTTATATTTCAAAGATTCCGTCTCTATGAATACTGGTCAAACTAATAAAAGTGTGTTAAGAAGAAAAAGTTCGAATTATTAAAAAAAAAATCCTGTACCTTGTTTTTATAACGGACTAAAAAGTATAAAATTCCTCCGTTTCTTTTTATTTTCTTTCTTCTTTCTTCATATTTTCATGCATTGTCATCCACTTCTGATCTATGGTCTAAATTGTAAGTCTTAAGCTTATCGGGAAGTCAGTTCAAAATCAATAACGCAATTCCACCCGGAGAGACATACAAGAAAGCGAGTTAATAAAAGCAGATCGAATTTTAAGTGTCGATCGTATTATCACTTCTAAACATATTGCTTTATAAGAACAAAAAGTATTTAACAGTTAGAACATTAATTTCTTTTTATTTCCATTTTCAGAAAAATGTTTATATTATGGTAAGACATTGCGATGCACCCACCCTCCCCTTCGCATAAAAAGAACAAACACACTTTTTGTTTGTTTGTTTAATTTCTATTAACCACTAATAAAAACACAAAAATTCAAAGATTCCGTTACATACAAATGAAACTTATAAAGACCTGTTAAAAACTAAGAACTGCTCAATAACTTGTGTGAAGTTTCAGGTTATTTTGGATCCTAATAAACCTAAACTCTCAATTTATTGAAAAAAGGTTTTAATAAATTGCCTTGCAAATTATTTTACAATATCATTAACAAAACAATGCTTCTGTAGGCTGAAATATTGGGAAGAAAGAAGAAAATGATGTTTATGAAATATACATTCTATTTAAATGCTAATTAGTTTTTGGAACATTAAGATTGCTTTCAAACAAATATTAACAAAAAATGTAAAGACATAGTTTTTTTTATTCCTTTTTCTTAGAATAAATAAATATACAAGCAAAAATTAAACGTTCACAAAATACGAATCATTCAAAATGTCAAATGCAGGTGTTTGTACAAATGCTTATCTATCTTACACTATTAAAATTCAAAGGTAAACAAACGTATCTATCTATCTATCTATGTATGTATGTATATGCGTCTATCTTCTCACGAACCGCACCACGCAGAAAGTCGCGGAAGGTACCAAAATATGGGGAATTTTCCGGGGAAGCCGTATTGCCCATTTATATTCCGATATTGTAATTAGTTAAAAAGACATTAATTAAAAACCTTAAAACACCTAATTGTTTTACTCCTGCCGGTTGCTTACTTGGCGGAACTTCCCTTCCGTTTCGGCCGAGCGGTAATCTTACGTTTTCCACCATATTAAAATTGTCATCTAATTTTCGGTGTCGAAATTAGACAAAAAATAATTACAGAATCGGAAAGATCATTTATTTCGCCACGACACGGTATAATTTTTTTTGTAAAATAACGGTATTTTTTATTTTTTTCGAATTTTTTAAAATAGTGTTAAAACTGATGCGTTTTTATGAAAATTATTTCTAAATCGTTCGGTATGAATTACTTTTCGTGTTATTAAATCGATATTCTACACTAATTAACTTCAAGCCTTTCTCTTTTAGATCCATTCATTTAAAAAATAAAATTCCCGAAACTTTTTTTTAAAGAATTTTTAAAGAGTAGTCTTAATTTTTACTTCACATTGAATAACTTCGTCATTTATGAAGATAATCACACAAAATCTTTTTTCCTTGTGTACAGTAATATTATACGTAACATATACGAAGATTGAAAAAATTGCTTCAAAATTACGGATTTTAAAAAAAAATTGTGATTTTCGTAAACTTATATTTTTCTGAGAAATAAATTAAAAAGTAGTAATTTGTATATTTTTTATTTCAAAGTACGTTATTTTTGCAAATAGTTGGTGATGTTTGAGAGCATTAACGTAAAAATTATGCCCTTAAAATGAAGGTAATGATCTCTAAAATAATTTAAAATACGCGATATTACATTTAGCCAAACATTGGCGTCGAAATTTAGCTTTGCGCCAAAGACAGTTGACCTGTTTCGCCTTCGACCTAATCTAAGTCAAAGGTTACTCTAAAAAAATTCTGCTTTAAACAGGGGGAAAGCAGTAACTTTGGCGAGTAAAAAAAAAAAAAAATGCGAGAGAAAAAATTACTTTTTTATCCTCCCATTCATTATTATTGCCTATTTTCATTTTTCGCTACGGGTCCCCGTAGCACAGTCGGTAAACGCGCTTCGCTTCATTTGCACCGTAAAGCAGATCGTGTCTTTGCGAGTTCGAATCGGTGGGATCTCTTTTTTTTCATTTCTGTTAATTTTTCTCACGTAAATTAATTTTACTGATAAATATTTATTTTAACATGATCCTCTGTTATTTTAATGTACATTTCATTTTTTTTTTTTGCCTAAAAAAGGTTTTTTTCTGATTTTTAATCATTTAAAGTAATTTATCTTTTTCAACAATTCGATTTTGTTCATTTCTGCTTATTTTTTCCACCCGTAAATTAATTTTCTCTTCTTCAATGATTGAATTCACTTGCTGCATCCCCACTGATCTGAAATTTACTTCATTTTCAGTGCTGCCATTATGTAAGCAAATGGTATGTCACAATTAATTGCTAAATGAGCATTTTTAATCAATTTTATTAAAAATAATTAATAAGTTAGTTTTGTATAATATAATTTTTTTCGCAGATACGTGTTTAAATAATTTTAACACAGAGTGGAATGAAAAACTATAAAATTAAAATTAAAAAAATTAAATGTTTTTATCAAATAGTATTATTTTCTTTTTGAATGTTTTTTTCAGTGAATGTTAGCATATAACTAGGTTTTCAACCAAAAGTGGATTTTTAACACTTATATATGTTTAATCAAACATCCAAACGTTTCAAGAGCTATCTGTAGAATTTTTTTTATTAGTATTTATTGATAATGTATTTAAATTGATATATTTTTTTAAAATTAAAATGCATTCAATGCATTTCTGAGATTCATTTTTAAAATATTTATCAGTATCGAAATTTTTGTTCTCTTTCATAAAACTTATAGTTTACTTTAAAATAATGCGTAATTGCATAAAACTTTTTTCTCCCCGTGTCGAATATTTCAAAAAATTCTCACAATTTTACTTCAAGAATTAAAATAGTAGTGAAATTTTATAATTTGAAAAATTTATACTTTCTGTTCTTTTTTCAGCATACAACTATTTTTAAAAATGATACAGTTTTGTTTCCGGGAAAAAACTATCTTTCTTTAAAGAATTTTATAGAAAAAAAAAAACTTTTTTTTTTTTACAAAACAATGCTGTTTTGCATATTTTATGATTTTTTCTCATATGAATCAATATTGTTGCGTTTATATAAAAATGATTTTTAAAACTTTCAGAATCAGTGATTTAAAAAATAAAAAGCCGAAAACTTATTTGAACGAATTTTAATAAAACACTCAAAATACTTAAATCAATCATTTAATAAATTCTGCATTCGTAAAGATAATTGCATGAAACTATTTTTCCGTGTGTCGAACATTTCAAAAAATCCTCACAATTTTATTTCAAGAATTAAAATTGTAGTGAAATTTTGTAATTTTAAAAATTTCTACTTCTCTGTCTTTTTTCAACATACAACTATTATTAAAAAAGCTACATTTCATTTCCGGGGCCTAAAAAATTGCAACGAAAGAATTGAAATGTGAGGGCTTTTTAAAAAGTCGCACTGTTCACCTACTCCAGAGTTTTTTGGCGACGGACTTCGAAATTTTCAATTTAAAACTTTTAAAATCAGTGATTTTAAAAAAAAGCCAAAAACTTTTTTGAACAAATTTTAATAAAACACTCAAAATACTTAAATCAATCATTTAATAATTTCTTCTTTTATAAAGGTAATTGCATGAAACTTTTTACCCCCGAGTCGAATATTTCAAAAAATCCTCACAATTTTACTCCAAGAATTAAAATAGTAGTGTAACTGCCTCTTACGTCATTACTTAGGGTAACCAAAAGTAATTAATAGAATCTCGGGGTAAATTAATATATTTAATGATATAAAATAGCACAGTTACAAAGAACAGACACTTAGACAATTACAAGACAAACATTTAGAGAAAATAAGTAAAGTTTACATAGTCCAGGATTGGACATCGAAATGGGGAACACACGCTTGTCCAGATCCAAACTCTCTCTGACGATACTACAGTGTTTCGTACAGTCACACTTTCGGTCCAAGACAATACTGTAATGGCGGCACCTACATTTCGCACTTGGAACTATACCGTGCGTTACAGACTCCCCCTCTGGTTCCGTTGACGTCTCGGCTCGGAAACAGGAGGTACTCTTTTTTGGGGGGCATCCTCTTTTCCTCAGAGGAGCTTCTTCTAAGACCAGGGTGGTCCATACACTTTTCCTATGATAGGAAACTTTGATTGCCAGGGTGGCACTTCTTCTGAGACCAGGGTGCTCCTTAAACTTTTCCTATAACAGGATTCTGATTGCCAGGGTGGCATTTCTTCCGAGACCAGGGTGGTCTATAAACTTTTACTATAACAGGAATCTTTGATTGCCAGGGTGGCACTTCTTCTGAGACCAGGGTGGTCTATAAACTTTTCCTATAACAGGAATCTTTGATTGCCAGGGTTGCACTTCTTCTGAGACCAGGGTGGTCTATACACTTTTCTATAACATGAGTCTTTGATTGCCGGGGCGGCAATTCTTCTTAGACCAGGGTGGTCTATACACTTTTCTATAACATGAGTCTTTAATTGCCGAGGCGGCACTTCTTTCATGACCAGGGTGGTCTATACTTTTTCTATGGAAGTCGTTGCTATTGGATGGGGGCCCTCCCCCTGGTTGGAAACATGATTCAATTTTTTCCGCATTGAATCAATTACAAATTTAAACCTTGATTTTTAAATTTTATATATAAAAGACCAAAATTAAATTTGACAAAATACTACTAACGGAATAATAGTACAGTATTATGCCACAAAAAATATAATATCTTACTTTCTTACAATATACAATTCAAAAAATTTCATGAATCACAAAAAGGAAAAATAAAAATATTTTCGTTTTTATCATTTTTAATACATAATCAAAGTAAAAAACTTTTTCAAAGTTTTAGCCAAATAAATACATTAATCATAAAAATGATCAGAAAACACTTTGGAAATATTATAGTTAAACAATACTGATGTATCTGAAAATTTCTTTACATATAAAAAAACACTCTATACTATAATGCACACTTGATGAATGACAATAAAATTCTCTAATTCCAAATGTGATAATTAATTTACAAATCAATATTAATGAGATTAAAACAAAACAAATTCTTCAATATTAACTATCTTCTACTTTAGTACATCAAAACCAAAATAATAATATTTATATAATATTCATTATTAATCAAAAGGAGTTTCAGCAGTTAACATGAAATTGATTTATAAAACAATTCAAATACGTTTAAATAGAAATACCGTTCATAATTTAATTCATTCACTCTGAAGTTATCAATAGTACAAACTTGTTTACACTTAGTAGAAGTACTTGAAAATATTTTCCAAAAATTTTAAATAAAAACAGAAATGTAAATACTTTATCAATAACATACAAGGTTTCAAATGTTATATAGTAATACTTCGTAATCAATCATATACTTTCAAAAGAATTATTTTTATTTTAGGCATAAAAGGAACAGGAAAAAAAAATATTATAAGAATTGCAATAATTTCTTGATAACAAATCCATATACGTGTTATTAGCATAAAATTCTTAATTAGGAAGAAAATATGCACTCATAAATAATTAACCTTCAATTAGCTTTAATCAGATCAACCGATAGAATGAAAATTTTGTTTTCAAAAGATTAGGAAAACTGACAAATGAATATCAACTTTAAATTCAATTATGTTGTTTTCCTGTAACACACAATATATACTGCGAATAATAATAATAATCTTATACACGCACACAATAACAGAGCATGATAATTTAGAATAAACAACACTTATCTGTTAACAGGTTTTCTGGATGAAAATATTCATTCGCAGGGTGCGAATCCTCTTATTCTCGGGATGACAAACACTTCCACCCCTAAGGCTGTGGGGAAAAAAGCGAGAGAGAGCTGGGGTCGGGCCGACGTTTAGGAGCCAATTGTAGCTGCCTCTTACGTCATTACTTAGGGTAACCAAAAGTAATTAATAGAATCTCGGGGTAAATTAATATATTTAATGATATAAGATAGCACAGTTATAAAGAACAGACACTTAGACAATTACAAGACAAACATTTAGATAAAATAAGTAAAGTTTACATAGTCCAGTATTGGACATCGAAATGGGGAACACGCGCTTGTCCAGATCAAAACTCTCTCTGACGATACTACAGTGTTTCGTACAGTCACACTTCCGGTCCAAGACAATACTGTAATGGCGGCACCTACATTTCGGTCTTGGAACTATACCGTGCGTTACAGTAGTGAAATTTTGTAATTTGAAAAATTTATACTTTCTTTTCTTTTTTCAGCATACAACTATTTTTAAAAATGCTACAGTTTCGTTTCCGGGAAAAAATTAAAAAATTAAATGTTTTTATCAGATAGTATTATTTTCTTTTTGAATGATTTTTTTCAGTGAATGTGTACTTATAACTAGGTTTTTCACATAGTGTTTTTCTTAGCAGTTACATATGTTTAATCAAACATCCAAACGTTTCAAGAGCTATCTGTAGAATTTTTTTTATTATTATTTATAGATTATGTGGATTTAAATTAATATATTTTTTAAAATCAAATGAATATTTCTATTATTTCCTTATTAAATTAATTATTTGTTAATAAAAGGTATATCGCCTATTATTTTGGATAAAAATACGTTCTAGAGCCTGGAATAAATATTTGTCCTCAGTGCCAGCCTAGCGGTAGCTAGGCTTCTACTTCAATTACACAGTATACCTAAGAAAGGGAGTAAATAAAGTGAGAATGATAGGTTCGCCTAAGCTAAAACTAGCTTCGGCGGTCAGGAGGTGGTGGGGGAGGTGGGACATAGGGTGGTGGACCGACATAGTTTCGGTAGAAACGGAAAACAGCTTTTTCGTTTCGTTCTTCAAAACGAAAAGGGGGTTTTCGTTACGGTTAACAGAATGGGGGGGGGGTGGAATTCTTAGAAATCAGGTAGTATCTTCGTTGCGCTATGAGGCAAACGGTACATGAGGTGAGGCTGGTTCATGAAGTTAGATTAAGAGCTAATCGTCGGGTTGTCATGATGATGGATTGCAAAATGGAAAGTTGAGGAAAGATTCGCTATTAGGGTGTGGATGGGTTCAACACAAAGTTCTTCGTGGATAACAGATCTTGGGATGTACCTGGGAGCTCTGGCTATGACTCGAAACGCTTTATTTTGAAGTCTTTGAATATCATTTAATTGTGTGCTACTGGTAGATCCCCAAATGGGGCATGCATACGTTAAGATGGGGCGAAGATATATAGGTTTTGTAAATAAATATCCGGTTATTTAAAGAGAGTTTGGATTTCCTTCCAATCAGTACGTTCTAGAGAGAGACATTTTTAAGCTAACTGTAAGTAGCGATTGATTGATTAATGAAAAGCTGAAAATTATTTTATTATTTTAGATTCCTAAAAATTATCTATTATTAAAAAATGATGACTTTTTTTTGCTCAAGCATCAAAATAGTTTTCTTTTTATTGTTTAAATTTATAATTTTTTTACTAAAGCAATATTGTTTTTGATATGTCATGAATAGAAACTTGAAGATAAATCTTATATCTGAGGGGAGAGTCAGGGGGGAAATAGTTCTACACTCAAAAAAGCCACTGTAACACCGTGCTGTAGAAAGAGAACTGAAACCTGTTTGACATTAGTAAGATCTGGAAAATATTTTTTTTTCGAAAAAGGGAATTGTAGTGACGTTAATATAAAGGAATCACACACATACCAGGAACTTTGATAAAGGAAGGTGAATTTCCATGGCAGTATGTTATGCATTCCAAACAAATTTTAATAAAACACTCAAAATACTTAAAACAATTATTTAATAATTTCTTCTTTTATAAAGATAATTGCATGAAAAATTTTTCCCGTGTGTAGAATATTTCAAAAAATCCTCACAATTTTACTTCAATATTTAAAATAGTAGTGAAATTTGAAAAATTTCTACTTTTCTGTCTTTTTTCAACATACATCTATCTTTAAAAAGGCTACATTTTCGTTGCCGGGGACTAAAAAATTGCAACGAAAGAACTGAAAATTGAGTGAGTGATTTTTTAATTCGCACTGTTCGCCTATTCGAGGGATATTGGCGATGGACCTCGAAATTTTCAAACATGGTCAATTGACGAGGACGACACCTGCGCTTTCACCCCTCTCTAATAATTAGAACACCACACCAACGCAAGAACAAATTTCGAAAAAGGGAGTTTTAATGACAAAGTTAAAGAAATCACTCACATCGCGCACATAAGAGCTATCGGCCTGAGGGAAACACGAAATATCCATGGGGATGAAGTTATTCACTCGGTAAAAGCCCGTGCAATGCCGGGCTAAGCGGAGAGGAAAGAACCAAAGAAATCAAAGTAACTTCGAAAAATAATATTGGAAGTGTTGAATTTCTGAAGAGAAGGGAAAATGTTAAGTGACAATGCCATGACACGCACTCACGGGTCATGCACTCACATCGTACGCGTCAAAACCACACAAAAGTGTTGGCGTCAGAAAGAAAGGAGGAAATTAACATGGGGAATAAGTAATACCCTAGGTAAAAGCCCGTGCAATGCCGGGTCATGAAAGCTAGGCTACACTATTAAAATTCGAAGGTAAACAAACGTATCTATCTATCTATGTATGTATGTATGTGCGTCTATCTTCTCACGAACTGTTCGACGCAGAAAGTCGCGGAAGGTACCAAAAGATCGGGAATTTTCCGGCGAATCCGTATTGCCCATTTATATTCCGATATTGTAGTTAGTTGAAAATATATTAATTAAAAACCTTAAAACACCTAATTGTTTTAACTCCTACCGGTTGTTTACTTGGCGGAACTTCCGTTCCGTTTCGGGCGAGCGGTGATTCGACGTTTTCCACCATATTAAAATTGCCATCCAATTAGCACTGTTGAAACCAGATAAAAATTATTACAGAATCGGAAAGATCATTTATTTCGCCACAATAAGGTATAATTTGTTTTGTAAAATAACGATATTTTCTATTTTTTCCGAATTTTTTAAAATAGTGTTAAAAGTGATGCGTTTTTATGAAAATTATATCTAAATTGTTGGGTATGAATTACTTTTCGTGTTAATAAATCAATATTCTACACTAATTAATTTCAAGCCTTTCTCCTTTAGATGCATTCATTTAAAAAATAGAATTCTCAAACCCTTTTTTTTAAAGAATTTTTAAAAAGTAGTCCTAATTTTTACTTCACATTGAATAACTTCGTCATTTATGAATGTAATCTCACAAAACCTTTTTTCCGTCTGTACAGTAATATTATGCGTAACATATACGAAGATTGAAAAAATTGCTTCAAAATTACGGATTGTAAAAAACATTTTGTGATTTTCGTAAACTGATGTTTTTCTGAGAAATAAATTAAAAAGTAGTAATTTGTACATTTTTTATTTTAAAGTACGTTATTTTTGCTAATAGTTGGTGATGTTTGAGAGCATTAACGTAAAAATTATGCCCTTAAAATGAAGGTAATGATTTTTAAAATAATTTAAAATACGCGATTTTACATTTAGACAAATATTGGCGTCGAAAATTAGCTTTGCGCCAAAGACATTTGACGTGTTTCGCCTTCGACTGCATCTAACACAAGGGTTACACTAAAAAAATTCTGCCTTAAACAGGGGGAAATCAGTAACTTTGGCGAGTAAAAAAAAAATGCGAGTGAAAAAAAATTTTTTGTCGTCCGACGTTTTCGACCATATTAAAATTGTCATGGAATTTTTGGTGTTGAAATCAGACAAAAAATAATTACAGAATCGGAAAGATCATTTATTTCGCCACGATACGGTATAATTTTTTTTGTAAACTAACGATATTTTCTATTTTTTCCGAATTTTTAAAATAGTGTTAAAACTGATGCGTTTTTATGAAAATTATTTCTAAATCGTTGGGTATGAATTACTTTTCGAGTTATTAAATCGATATTCTACACTAATTAACTTCAAGCCTTTCTCTTTTAGATCCATTCATTTAAAAAATAAAATTCCCAAAACTTTTTTTTAAAGAATTTTTAAACAGTAGTCCCAATTTTTACTTCATGCGGAGTGATATCGTGTAGCTCGGAGTTAGAATCAACGGATTACGATTTTTTCATTTCTGCTAATTTTTCCCCCGTAAGTTAATTGTACTGATAAATACTTATTTTAACATGTGATCCTCTGTTATTTTTATGTACTTTTCATTTTTTTTTTGTTTAAATATACCATCCTTTAAGCAGCATATCCAAGATCACTCGATTAAATTTTTTGATTCACTCAATAGCTCTGATAAAATTAATATGCAAAACCTTGAAAATTATACAGCCAATATTAAGAGGAAGCGACCCAGGAGAATTCTCCTGGACTCGTACAATCCTCCATAACTTAAATTTCTCTTCTTATTTGCTAAATTCAATTTTCTTAACTATTTTTGATCCACTTTTATTTATTGCATTCAATGTTAACTGCTCTTGTGGCGGAGTGCTCAGAGCTCCCGCTACACTCAAGACTATAACTGCAGCACTGCCGTGCGCGGTCAATGCGAAGGAAGGTGTCCGCCTCGCAGAAACCCGCCGGTCACTTTTTTCATACTTGTCTTAAATGTTTTCTCCTACTGGACATTGTGTCGCCACACATCATTACACACACTCAGACCCCCATGGGCAGCCTTTTTTGAGCCAATCTCCTCATCACTACTACATCCAAATTGGAAGACACTCTCTCTTCCACCAGATTCCAAAACCGAGCCGCCAAAGATCATCGCCTCGAAGCCCCGCCTACCGGCCTGATCGCCACTCATCCAATTGCTAAGCTCCATACTATCCAGCATGAAAATGCAACTTAACCAAGACCTATACAGAACTTTTTCTAGCCAGATAAGGGTCTGAGGGTTCCCAGAAACCCATGTACCCGAAATTATATCCGTATATCCGTATTTTTTTTTTTGCCTTAAAAAAGTTTTTTTTCTGATTTTTAATTTTTTTTGTGGAAATAGTTAGTTAAATAGACATAAATTTCTTAGAAAAAAAAGCTATGTTCATATTATATATTCTTTATTATTAATTGCTTTTTTTTAAAATATCAAAAATCAATAAATTTTTTGCAATACATTTAAATGTAATCGTGAATCTGTCTGCTCTGGCTTACCGCCATTTGTCAAAAATTTTTGAATTTCTCTGGTCAAAGAAAAAAAAAGATAACAAAAATTTTAGGATTTCTCTGGTCAAAGAAAAAAAGATAAGTACTCTCTTTTTAAGTTTTAATTAATATTTTTACTTTGTTTGATTGTTTCTGTTTTAGTTTAGTTGTCGATTTTCAAAGGAATTACTCAAACCTAACGTATTTATTTGTAGAGTATAGTGCAAAACTTTAAATTTATTTTGCATGTGTCTTTTTTAAAAGTTAAGCAGTTCAGTTTTAATTAGTATTTTTACTTTGATTGTTTCTATTTTAATTTTGTTGTAGATTTTCAAAGTAATTCTTCAAACGTAACGTATTTATTTGCATAATATTAGATCAGTGATAAACTTTAAATTGTTTTTGTATATGTCTTTCTTAAAAGTAAAAATAGGTGCTTGAAACTTTATTTTGTAGTAATTTATTTAGCATGTTTTAATGTTAAAAATCATTGCATCGTATTAATTCAATTTGTAAATCAGGTCTAGCTCTAAAGTTTTAAATAGTTTCCCCCCCTCCCGCTTTTTTTTATTGTTTTTCATCTACAATGCCTAAACGGAAAAGAAGCATTACAGGTGATGCTGCCCGTAGAAGGCAGGCAATTAGAGAATGCAAAAGAAGAGCCACTGAAACTGAAGGAGAAAGAAGTCACCGATTGGCAGCCATGGCACAACGTGGCCAGGAGAGATGAGCGGAGGAATCGGAAGAACAGAGAAGTCACCGATTGGCTGCCATGGTACAACGTGACTAGGATAGAAGAGCGGAGAAATCGGAAGAACAGAGAAGTCACCGATCGGCTGCCATGGTACAACGTGACCAGAAGAGAAGAGCGGAGGAAACGGAAGAACAGAGAAGTCGCCGATCAGCTGCCATGGTACAACGTGACCAGGAGAGAAGAGCGGAGGAAACGAAAGAACAGAGAAGTCATCGACTGTCAACCATGGCACAGCATGCAAGAGGACGCCGTCTGAACGTCACTGAAGAACAAAATTTCCTTCAGATACAAATTTTTTATGCCGCAAGAACCTTTCTTTACCCTGTTGTTGAAGAGCATAACTGTGGAGAAATGGACAATGTTTGTCTGAAATGTGGGGGTCTGTATTTTGGGGCAGAAAAGAATGTCAGAGGAGCTTACACCCATTGCTGCCGTAATGGGAAGATAATTTAAGAAGCTTCAACATATCCAGTAGAAATGAAAGGATTGATGGATGGTAGCCATAATTTTTTTGAGCATTTCAAGAAAAACATAAGGTCGTACAACAGTGCTCCGTTCTTTGCTTCAATGGGCGCACAAATTGTACCACCTGCCGGTAGAGGAGCATATTGCTTCCTATTTCATGGTCAAATTTATCAGAAGACTTCTCATTTACATCCAGCTCAAGCAGGAGAAGAAAATTTTGCTCAGTTATATGTTTTGGATTAGTAGCTTGCTACTTGTCCACGAATGGAGCGCTGTCAAAATTCTGAATGCAATCCGGAATTGATGATAAGATTTGATGAGATAATTAGAAGAATTAACCCTTTTGCAGCTGCGTACAAAATGATGTGGGAGCTGGAGCAGCAGGTGATTCGTGAAGAAGGACATGAGGCGTCGGAAAACGTTACCATGTACATCAGTGATAAGAGACTTGATTCTGACCAGCACAGAGGAAGATATAACGCTCCCAAAACAAATGAGGTTGCAATGGTGTTTAAAAGCTCTGATGGCATTCCACCGAATAACCGGGATATCTGCATTTATCCCAAACAACGCCATTTGTTCAGGATTAATACTCTCAATCCTAACTGCGATCCAATGACTTACGTTTTATTTTTTCCATGTGGTGAGAAAGGGTTTCGCGTTCATCACAGTTTTACCGAGTTACAGTTTTATGTGCACCGTTTATCAGTTAGGAAATATATTTTCAATCCTATTTTGTATGGAGGTAAGCTTATGCAGAAGTATGTTGTGGATTCTTATTTTAAGGTTGAGGGTAACCGTTTGAATTTCATTCGTCACAATCAGAGAACACTGCGAGTTGAAACGTATTTGGGTCTTGCTGACCACGTGAATGCTCTGGCTACCGAAGCTCGCATGAAGGCAGGTGTTACCCTCATTCTGCCATCAAGTTTCATTGGAATTCTTAGAGCAATGCAACAGAACTTTCAGGATGCCATGTCGGTTGTTAGAGATTTTGGTAAGCCTGACTTGTTTTTGACTTTCACTTGCAACATTTTGTTTGGAAGAACATTAAATGGGAGAGAAGTGTACGATTGGGAGACCGAATTGTGTCAATGTTATATTCTGTTAGTCCAAAAGACATTGAACGATTTCATCTACGGATGCTTCTGTTTCATGTTCCGGGAGCTAAGTCTTTTGAAGAGTTACGAACCTTTGAGGGTGTTGAAATGATTTCTTTCAAGGAGGCGTGTCGTGTTAGGAATTTGTTGGAAGATGATGGTGAGTGGAGAAACTGCTTGAGGGAGGCATGTAGCTTTCAAATGCCATCAAAGTTAAGGCAGTTGTTTACTTTTATTTGCGTTTTTTGTAATCCAACATCACCTCTGGCACTTTGGGAAGAATTCAAATCTTATTTGTCTGAAGATTTTGAGTTCCACACCTCAGTGCAGCAAAGTGTAGATCTTGCATTGCACAACATAGCCGATCAACTTCATGCTCACAACATGACCCTCATGAGCATTGGATTGCCAGAACCTGCCATTTCTCACGCATATGTCAATACAGATTTTTACAACTTAGAAGAAGAAAGGCAAGAAGGTGAGAGACTAATGTCAATGTTGAATCCGGAGCAGCGTACAATTTTCGATGCAGTTATTCTTGCAATCCAAGATGTTGACGAGGCTTCATCTAAGGCATTTTGTGTGAATGCTTTTGCTGGGTCCGTCAAAAGTTTTTTATTCAATGCCATAATTCATTCAGTAAGATGATTGGGGGAAATTGTTGTTCCTGTGGCATGGACTGGAATTTCAGCTATAATTTTGGAAGGCGGCAGAACAGCGCATTCAAGATTCAAGTTACCGGTCCTCATTCTGGATAATTCATCATGTGGTGTTCGTCATAACACTGAAGAGGGAAAATTTCTTAAGGCGGCGAAGATTATTATTTGGGATGAGTGCACTATGACTACTCATCATGCTTTGAAAGCGGTTGACAGGCTTTTCAGAGATCTGATGGGCTTAGACGTACCGTTTGGAGGCAAGGTTTTTGTTCTTGGTGGTGACTGGCGACAGATTTTACCTGTTGCAGTACACGCTAATAGAACAGCAATTGTTGAGACTTGCTTGAAGAATTCACCTCTTTGGAGCTCATTCAAGCAATTTTCACTCTTTAGGAATATGAGAACAGAACCCCATGAACAGGATTTTGCAAGTTGGCTTCTGCATCTCGGCAATGGAATTTTGAAGAATGGCTGCCAATTCGGAGAAGATATTGTGGAAATTCCCGAAGAATGTGTCGTGAAGGAGTCCATTGTTGATGAAATTTTTAGATCATCTGTTTTTGATATGGAAAATCTGTCAGGAAAGGCTATTTTATGCCCCAAGAATGAGGATTCTCTGAAAATCAACGAACAAGTTTTAGCAAGATTTCCAGGCCAGAATGTTACATATTTCAGCGCAGACAGAACAGAACAATTTTCAACTGGATTTCATCAACGGAAAAACTCCTTCTGGAATGCCACCGCACATACTTAATTTGAAAGTAGGAGACGTGATTATGTTGCTCAGGAACTTAAATCCATCTGCAGGACGCGTTTGATTATTCGGAAACTGATGCCCAATGTAATAGATGCTGAAATTTTGACTGGGCATACAAAAGGCTCACGTGCCTTTATTCCGAGAATTACGCTTCATCCTTCTGACAGCAATCTACCTTTCCAACTTCAAAAGCGACAGTTTCCAGTTCGGCTTGGTTTTCCTATGACCATTAATAAATCTCAGGGACAGACTCTTCAAAAAGTAGGAATATATTTTACCCAGCCAGTATTTTCTCATGGGATATTGTATGTTGCCTTCTCAAGAGCTACATCCATGCATTACGTTCGCGTTTTGGTAAACGACACGAAGAAACAAGGGAAATTAAATGGTTCAAATAGAGTTTTTACAAAAAAATGTTGTTTTCCGTGAAGTTTTACTTTAAGCTTTTGTGATACGTTAGAGTGTAAGATGCCCTGGATTCACATTTATATCATATTTATAAAAATTGTCAAATCTACAACAGTTTATGGACCTTGTGGTGTGTTTTACCACAAGTTTCTGTTTATTGTTGGTGGATGGTACTTACTTTTTTGCTTTTTTTTTAACAAACATATTTATAAAAATTTCTCTGTATTGTTGATGGATGATGTGGTGCATAAAACAGATTTTTGGTGTTGATTGGAAAGCATTTTGGATATGATGAGAGTATTTATTCTTCAGTTGGATTGATGGTACTTACTTATTTGCCTTTTATTAGTAACACACATTTATATCATATTTATAAAAATTGTCAAATCTACAACAGTTTATGGACCTTGTGGTGTGTTTTACCCCAAGTTTCTGTTTATTGTTGGTGGATGGTACTTGCTTTTTTGCTTTTTTTTTACACACATCATATTTATAAAAATGTCACTTTTTCTTTAGAAATGTTATTGTGATTTCTAAAATTATAAATCATTAATAGTTGTATGAAATTTTGTGATGTGTTGAACCCATATTTTCCATGTATCGTTTACAGTGTAATTATACTTCAAGCATTCTTTAAAATTACGAAAGTTATTTTAACTTCAAAATATTTTTTCCTTCGTTTTATGAAACATAATATAATTTTGTAATAGTTTTTTTTTCATTTATGTATCACATATAAAAGTGCATGTGAAAAATATTTTACATGCATAAAATAATGAAAAAAATTTAATTAACAAGTTTTTGAATTAAATACCTGCATATTATCTTTGAAAAACATAATAAAACTGATAATCTTTACTTTTTTTCTTTAAAAAAAAAGGTAGTCTGAAATTTAAAAAGATAAAATAAATAGACACTTTTATCAATGTACATATGTGCGTTAGTATTTTTTGATTCTGAAAAATATGCACAATTTCTTAAAACTGCAATTGCAAAAGTCAATTTCTTTTTTAAAGTGTATGATGTGCTGGTACCCTTGAAAATTTAAAAATGTAGACATTAATAATGCAAGATAAGTGTATACATAATTAACTATTAAAACAGTTTTTTATGTAAACACTTATTTTGTGTATTGTGGAGTGAAATGTGGAACAGGGTCCTCGCCCCTCACTCTGGAATCTGTGCTTTAAATATAATATTTAATGCACAGACTAATGGTTCCACACAATTTTTTTTTCCAATACAAAGGTAGTTTTAAATGTTACAAAAATGAAATAAATGGATACTGTTATTATCAATTTCATTTATCATGTTTTTTTAATTGTTAAAAAAAAGGTGTATTCAGTTAAATAAGCATAATTTCCGTAGAAAGACTAATAGCAATGTTCATCAATTATATACTTCATTATTAATTGCCAGTCTATTTCCCGAGCCTTGTAATGATACTTCAATCATTCCTTCAGGTTGCAAAAGTTATTTTAATTTCAAAGTATTTTTTCCTTTGTTTTACTGAACATAATATCATTTTGTAATACATTTTTTCATTTATATACCACTTCTCACAGCAATATTTATTCAATATGAAAAATATTTTACACGCATATGTACGATAATGAACAAAACATAATTAAAGATGAAATAGCTGCATGCATGTTATATTTTGTTAGTTATTATATTGCTATTTCATAACTGTGTTATGATTCACAAGCTCACTCCTTTTATATAACTATTATAGTTTTTGATTTCATTCAGGAAATTTCATACCACTTAATTCATTACCAATAAATTTATGAATTCTTATAAAAAATATTTCTTGAATATGTGAAACATTTTATACACATATGTAAAATAATGAGCAAAACATAGTTAGCCATATATTTTTAAAAAATATTATAAAACTGATTATCTTTATTTTTTTAAAAAAAGGTAGTTTTAAAAAAGTCACTTTATGAATTTCATTTGTCATTTTGTACGTTTTTTTGTCAATGCACATATGTATGTACTCGGTAAAAGCCCGTGCCACGCCAGGCCATGAAAGCTATACTGCACTATTAAAATTAGAAGGTAAACAAACGTATCTATCTATGTATGTGCGTCTATCTTCTCACGAACCGTACGAAGCAGAAAGTCGCGGAAAACCAAAAGATCGGGAATTTTCCGGGGAAGTCGTATTGCCCATTTATATTTCAATATTATAATTAGTTAAAAAGATATTAATTAAAAACCTTAAAACGCCTAATTGTTTTAGCTCCTACCGGTTGTTTACTTGGCGGAACTTCCGTTCCGTTTCGGCCGAGCGGTGATCCGACGTTTTCGACCATCTTAAAATTGTCATCCAATTTTCGGTGTTGAAATCAGACAAAAAATAATAACAGAATCGGAAAGATCATTTATTTCGCCACGATACGGTATAACTTTTTTTTGTAAAATAACGATATTTTCTATTTTTTTTCGAATTTTTTAAAATAGTGTTAAAACTGATGCGTTTTTATGAAAATTATTTCTAAATCGTTAGGTATAAATTACTTTTCGTGTTATTAAATCGATATTCTACACTAATTAACTTCAAGCCTTTCTCTTTTAGATCCATTCATTTAAAAAATAAAATTCCCAAAACTTTTTTTTAAAGAATTTTTAAAAAAGTAGTCCCAATTGTTACTTCACATTGAATAACTTCGTCATTTATAAAGGTAATCTCACAAAACCTTTTTTCCGTGTGTAAAGCAATATTATCCGTAACATATACGAAGATTGAAAAAATTGCTTCAAAATTACGGATTTTAAAAAATATTTTGTGATTTTTGTAAACTGATGTTTTTCTGAGAAATAAATTAAAAAGTAGTAATTTGTACATTTTTTATTTCAAAGTACGTTATTTTTGCAAATAGTTAGTGATGTTTGAGAGCATTAACGTAAAAATTATGCCCTTAAAATGAAAGTAATGATTTTTAAAATAATTTAAAATACGCGATTTTCCATTTAGCCAAACATTGGCTTCGAAAATTAGCTTTGCGCCAAAGACATTTGACGTGTTTCGCCTTCGACCGCATCTAACTCAAGGGTTGCACTAAAAAAATTCTGCCTTAAACAGGGGGAAATCAGTAACTTTGGTGAGTAAAAAAAAATGCGAGTGAAAAAGTTATTTTTTCGTCAATTTTTCTTTATATAATTTTTCTTTATATAATTTTCAAAATAAAATAACTATGTATGTCAGATTAAGATGATAAAATGCATTTAATGTATTTCTGAGATTCATTTAAAATATTTATCAGTATCGAAATTTTTGTTCTCTTTCATAAACTTATAGTTTACTTTAAAATAATGCCTAATGTATATTTCTTTTTTTGACATATAATTCCGTAATAAACAAAAAATTTGCCCATTTCGAATTTTTTTTTTTTTTGGAAATAGTCAGTTAAATAGGCATAAATTCCTTAGAAAAAAAAAGCTATGTTCATATTATACATTCTTTATTATTAATTGCTTTTTATTAAAATATCAAAAATCAATAAATTTTTGCAATACATTTAAATGTAATCGTGAATCGAAATTTTTCAATCTTTATGTGTGAATATCCCCTCTTGAATAAAAAATTACTTTCAATTTTTACCTTACATTTATAATTAACGCCTATTTTCACTTTCTGCTACGGGTTTTTGCAGCGCAGTTGGTGGCACGCTGGAATCACAGCGGATCGGCGGAGTGATATCGTGTCGCTCCGAGTTCGAATCCAGGATTTCGATTTTTTCATTTCTGCTTATTTTTCCCACGTAAATTTATTTTACTGATAAATACTTATTTTAACATGATCCTCTGTTATTTTAATGTACTTTTCATTTTTTTTCCCCTTCAAAAATGTTTTATTCTGATTTTTAATCATTCTAAGTAATTTCTATCTTTTTCAACAATTCCTAACAAGAAGCTTTCATTTCTATTTATTTTTCCCACGTAAATTATAAGTGCTGCCATTATTTAAGCAAACGGAATGTCACAATTAATTGCTAAATGAACATTTTTAATCAATTTTAATGTAAAAATATTAATAAGTTATAGTTTTGTATTTTATAAATATCGATGAATTTAAAAGAAAATGATTTTTAAAGAGTTCATTGATATTAAGAATCAGTGATTAAAAAAATAAAATGCCGAAAACTATCTTTGTTTTTTTAGAATTTAAAAAAAAAAAACTTTTTTTTTTAGAAAACAAAGATATTTTGCATATTTTATGATTTTTTTCTAAAATGAATCAGCATCGTTACTTTTAAATAAAAATGATTTTTAAAACTTTTAGAATCAGTGATTTTAAAAAAAAAAGCCAAAAAATTTTGAACAAATTTTAATAAAACACTCAAAATACTTAAATCAATCATTTAATAATTTCTTCTTTTATAAAGGTAATTGCATGAAACTTTTTTCCCCCGAGTCGAATATTTCAAAAAATCCTCACAATTTTACTCCAAAAATTAAAATAGTAGTGAAATTTTGTAATTTGAAAAATTTATACTTTCTGTCTTTTTTTCATTATACAACTATTTTTAAAAAGGCTACATATTCGTTTCCGGAGGGGGGGGGAATTGCAACGAAAGAATTGGAAAGTGAGTGGGTGATTTTAAAATTCGCCCTGTTTGCCTATTCGAGGGTTTTTGGTGACGGACGTCGAAATTTTCAGCCATGCTCAAGTGACGAGGACGACACCTGAGCTTTCACCCATCTTTAATAATTACCACACCACGCCAACGCAAGAACAAATTTCGAAAAAGGGAGTTTTTATGACATTTTTAAAGAAATCACTCACATCGCACGCATACACACACGCACACACACACAAACACACACAAGTGCTATCGGCCTGAGGGAAACACCAAATTTCCATGAGGGTAAAGTTATTCACTCGGTAAAAGCCCGTGCAACGCCGGGCTAAGCTTAGAGGAAAGAAACAAAGAAATCAAAGTAATTTCGGAAAATAATATTGGAAGTGCTGAATTTGTGAAGTTTGAGTGAATATTAACGCCCCACTGTTCAGCTACACGAGGCCTTTTGGGGACGGTCCACGTAATTTTTATCCATGGTCAAGTGACGTGGGCGACACCTGAGCTGGAACCCCCTCTCCTAACTACCTCACCACACCAACGGGAGGACGTTTGAGCTCTCGACATATTTTACGTGCATCCGGCCCCTACACTGCGGGTCTTCAGTGGTACTAGGATCGAGAATTTGTGAAGAGAAGGGAAAATGTTAAGCAACAAAGCCATGACACGCACTCACGGGTTATGCATGCACTCACATCGTACGCGTCAAACCCATACTAAAGTGTTGGCGTTAGAATAAAAGGAGGAAATTAACATGAGGATTAAGTTATACCCACGGTAGCAGCCCGTGCAACGCCGGGCCATGAAAGCTAGTTTTAAATAAGTTTTGAATTTTATTGTTTACAATCGAAAACGAAGGGATATGAAAAGAACAGCTGCGAAATACTCGTTAATGCGGTTAGATAATGAATTGTTGATATTAAAATAAAACGGCAAAACATCATAAGTAAAATGTAGATTGAAATGGGGAATAAATAATTTTGAAATTAATCAATTTTATAAAGACGTGTTAATTTTTAAAACTGTATATATAATGTAGTCAATTTCAATAAATACATGTTTATTAAAGTGTTTTCTCTTAATTGGAAGGAAAATTCAAACTTAATATTTAAGACTACAAAAAATATAAGCTTTAATAATAATAGATCTTATGTATCAACGTCATATTCCATGAATTAAAAGATAAATTTACATGTTAAAAATATTTTGGAATTAAAAAAGGAAAACTCATATGCTAGTTCTGTATTTTTAATGTAGCGTACCTCATTAAACTCCATTTTCAGGTAACACACATAAAATTAATTAAAGTTTGTATTAAAAATTTATGATAAAGATATATATAAACAAATTATATATTAGTATCTGCTTGAATTTTAATGGTTAGATTTAGAAATATTTAATATGTACTTATATTGCAATATTTCTAAATATCGAGGATAATATAAACTTGGATTATATGATGACAGTGATTTACACAAAACATTGATTCATTGCTGAAAAGAAGAACATTATTTCCACTATAATCTGTATTTACATTGCAAAACTTTGGTCCTTCGTTGCTTGTAGGAAAGTAGCAACTGTTTCTTGCGACATTGAAATTCTTTATGGATTTATCACGGTGTGGTAGATATTGAGACAAGCATTCTACATGCCCCGTTGCAAATTTTTACATATCAGCCTCAAGTTCATTGGTAAATTTCAGCATTCATCTTGATATATTTCATTACGACCCTTAATAGAACAATAATTTTTAAGCTGACCCATTTTTCGTATCTTCTAAATAAAGCTTCTTTCAAAGAAGTATTTGTTTCATTTATGCAAATTTTATCATGACCGCTTGTAACAATGGGCTGTCCTTGAAGTCTTTTCCCTTTAACTCTTATCCTCTGCCATGCTACTAAGTTAGCTTTTTTAGCTAGAACAATGTCTCAATACATTAACTACTGAATAAGATATAAATAGAATCAATTTTAGTAGCTAAGTAAATGATTGTAGACTGTGTCTGTGGATCATTTAGTCATATCAATATTTGAAATTCTGAATTTTCGACACTGCTGACTGTCAGAGGATTAAAGTTGCATCTCGTTCAGTTATGTAGAAAAGTATATCTTAACCCCCCAAAAAGTATACCTAGTACCCCTTAAGCTATTATTATCTGCATATCACGTATTCATAAATAGTGTTTAGTTAATAACCTGGTTATAATCATTTCTAGTGTTGATTCAATAGCTTCTCAAAACATGTTACTTTCGAAAAGCCCCTCTTTTCCCCACGGGAATTTAAACAATGAGGGGGAGTTTCACCTCGAAGGTGTAACAATGGGCTATCCAAAAAAGTATATCTCTGTAAGTTAGCCAAATTGGCATAAGATAGAAACAACTTAACGCCTCAATAAAACGTCACAACTCAATAGAATAAAAATAGTCAGCAAGATAGAAAACAGATGTTATGCAGAGAATATTGACGTGTTAGTTCTGCCTGATTTGTATTCACTTCTTCCTTCATTGGAGTCTGCAACAATTGTCACTTATTCTTGAATCAGTTAATTAGGAAAATAGTTTCTAAGTCATTCAAAGAATATTTCCAATTTAAAAGATCAGTACACAATAGTTATTGCTAGTTCACTGTCTTATATGCATATGGCGTAATGAGGTTTAACGTTAAATTAAAGAAGTGGCTTATTGTGAATAGTATGTACTTCTTTCAAGTCTTATTTAATGATTTCTCAAAACCAACTACATTCGTACCCCTTCTGGAACCCTACAGGATCAACGAAATCTCCACCTCAAACAGGCAGAGAAGGAGGCAACGCGACAAAGGTCCCGCAGCAAGTACATCAATCACAAAATTTTACAAATTTAAAATAAATTTTAAGCTCTATTGGAATACTTTGTTCTTTGCAATTATTTGAACAATTCTTAGGCAGAATTTGATATTTTTTAAAACATGTTACAATGTGTCATAGATGAGCATTTAGGGCTATTGCACATGAATTTTACCTGTCATATATTGAATAAATATTTTTAGTTCATGATATTTGCTTATTTTTGCAGATATCATGAATTTCATAAGTCTATAGAAGGCATTTGTAATGTTGTGATTATCAAATGTTCGTGAACGCTGGCTCGAGTTTATCAAGAATGATGTTACTACTTGGACTGTATATTGTTTATTTACGAGACGATGCTATTCGCACGCTGTTACAAGATGGAAGCTGCATCAACAACTAGTGCAGAGGGTTACATCAAAAACATTTGCGGAGGTGCTCAGTCGTTGGCTGGCACGTGCGACAAAAAATAGATACAATTACGCAGACTGAACATCCTCCCCCGTTGAATTACATTCAATCAATATACAAAATTGCATAAATCAAATAACATATAAAACATAATAAACAAATGATACTCTACATAAATCAAGAAAAAAAAACATTAAGTTCACAAGTTACATATTAATTGCCCAAGGGCAGAATACACACTTTCCCAATGCTGCGTTTAATATTGCCCTTTTTAGTTTTTATTTCTACTACGCGAACCTTCCCATCGGTACCAGGAAATAGCTTTATAATGTGACCTAAGCTCCATTTATTTACTGGAAGGTTATCATCCTTTATTAGGACCATTGTATTTAATTTCACGTTATCTTTGTGAAATTGCCATTTATTTCGTTGCTGTAAATTGTTTAAATAGTCACGAGACCATTTTATCCAAATATGTTGAACTATTTTTGTTAATCTTTGCCTCTGAGAAAGTGTGTTTTCTGACTTGTCTAACAAATTTGGTTCAGAAATGGAAGTGATGGGTCTGCCAATCAAAAAATGTCCTGGAGTTAGCACCTCCAAGTCGTTAATATCTTCTGATAAAGGAGTTATTGGTCTGGAGTTTAGAATTCCTTCAATTTGTGTTATTATAGTTAAGAAATCTTCCAAAGTCATCTTTAGATTTCCTACAGCTCTTTTTAAATAAAATTTGAACGATTTCACTCCTGCCTCCCAAAGCCCCCCAAAATTTGGAGCTCTAGGTGGCATGAAGTTCCAAGAAATCCCTTCGGAAGAGAGATAAGAAGAAAGCTTTTTATCAGGACATTTTACGAAATTATGTAATCTTTTTAATTCTCGATTAGCCCCAACAAAGTTTTTGGCATTATCTGATGATATATATAGTAGCACATTTCCCGCGTCTAGCCACAAAACGCTTCAATGTAGCAAGGAAGGCGTCTGTGGTCAAATCCGAGACAATTTCGAGATGGACAGCCTTTGAGGCTAAGCAAACGAAAATGGCTACATATATCTTTTGGTAAGTGCCCTTTCTCTGGTGTTTATACCTTATGAAAAAGGGTCCACAATAATCAATTCCGGTATGCAAGAAAGGATAACTAGGATTTACTCTCTCTCGAGGTAAAGAACCCATAAGTTGGTTTGCTACAATAGGTTTAATTTTAAAACAAACTACGCATTCATGCACAATTTTCCTGGCTATTGATCTGCCACGAAGAGGCCAAAATTTTTGTCTTGTGCAATATTGAAAAGACTGAGGACCTAAATGAAAATTTCTAATGTGTATATTTATCATAATTAATTTGGTGAGAAGATGATCCGCAGAGAGTATAGCTGGATGCTTTTGACTATAAGTTAAATCCGAATTCTGCAAACGTCCTCCTACCCTTAAAATTTGATTGCCATCTAGAAATGGATTTAAAGAGAAAAGTTTACCTTTTTTTGAAATACAACCACCTTTAGCTAGAGCATCGATTTCTTCCTTAAAAGCAGAGGTTTGCAGATTTTTAATCAGCTATAATTCTGCTTCATTCACTTCACTATAATGTAATTGACCAGACCTTTTTACACTAGGATTTCTACAGTTCTTAATAAACCTGAAAATATAACTCAAAATATGCAACAGTTTAGTATAGTTATTAGAACATTTTAAAAGATCATCTATAAGAAAGAATTTACAAGAAGTTAAAAGCACATCTGCAGGTGGTTTAAGTTCCTTTAAGTGGTCTCTGTCCGAAGTAATCATTTCAAAGTCAATTGGGTTTACACTGCGTTCTTCCTTTAAAAAATCTGGACCATACCACCAAAGTTGCTTAGAAGAGATGTCCGAAGCATTCAGTCCACGTGATATTAGATCGGCAGGGTTATCATTAGATGACACATGATTCCATTGACAGTTCTTGGTTAGTCTCTGAATTATTTTGATTCTATTGTCAATGGGGAAAAGTCTTAAGCTGCTCAGGGGATCGTTGAATCCAGGCTAATACAATGTTAGAGTCCGTCCACAACTTTATTTGCTGGATAGGCAGTGTCAGGGAATGTAGAACCTTTTCCAGGAGCTGTGCCAACAACACACAAGCACACAATTCCAAACGAGGGATAGTGATTAGTTTCACCGGTGCTACACGGGATTTGCTACACAAGAGTCTTGAAGATACATCCTCTTCTGAGATCGATTGAACATACAGTACTGCCCCATATGCCACTGTTGATGCATCGGCAAATCCATGGAGGATAATTCTACCAGTTTTTAGTACGAGACAAGGGATATGGATATTTTGACTAACTGGCAGGGTAGACACGAAGTCGTTCCATTCTTTAGCAATTGGATTGGAGAGTGGTTCATCCCATTCGAATTTGAGAACCCAAAGTTTCTGCAATAGTAGTTTGGCCTTAGTTAGAATTGCCCCAATGAATCCAAGGGGGTCAAATAAACGTGCAATAATAGATAAAACTTCTCTTTTTGTGTAAGAATCCTGGCAGTTCACGACAGTCTTAAAAGAAAAATAATCAAATTGTGGATTCCAAATGACTCCTAGAGTTTTAATTGTTTTGTTTGACGACTGGCAGTGGAAGTTCCAAGATTGCTCTTCTTTAGGTATTGAAGTTAATATTTCTGGGGTATTGCTACACCACTTATGAAGACTCATACCCGCTTTTTTAAATAGTCCAATTAATTCTGATTGTAGTAGTTGAAACTCTTGAAAGTCTGAACTTCCAGTTAATATGTCATCCATATAAATGTCTCTAATTGTAACTGCTGCAGCCAAAGGATAATTTTCTCCTTCGTCTCTAGCTAATTGCTGGATAGTCCGGGTAGCAAGATAGGGTGCACAAGTAGTCCCGTAAGTTACAGTGTTGAGTTTGTACGTTTTTACAGGACCATCAGCACTGTCTTTCATAAAATCATCTGCAAATCTTGATGATCAGGGTTAATTAAAATCTGTCTAAACATTTTTGAAATATCTGTTGTAAAGACAAAGGTGTGCTGCCTAAATCTCAAGAGAATTGAAAATAAATCCTGCTGCAAAATCTCGCCTTTATATAAAATATCATTCAAAGAAAGACCTGATGTTGTTTTGGAAGAGGCATTAAAAACCACCCTAAGTGCCGTCGTTTTACTATCGGGGAGAAATGCTCCATGATGGGGTAGAAAATAAGATATATTTGTTTCAAGGGGGTCAACTACTAATTGCATGTGTTTTAAGTCCATATATTCCTGTAAAAAAGATTTATAAATAGTTTGTAATTCATTATTTTTTAAAAGTTTTTTCCAAAGTTGATTCAAGCGAATTTCAGCCAAGAACCTTGAATTACCTAAACAGTTTGGATCCTTTTTAAAGAGTAATTGTACAACATAGCGCCCTTCTTCATTGCGATAATGATTGTTTTGATATTGAGTCTCACAAATTTCTTCTTCTAAACTATATTCCTTGGATGATTCATCTACCGTTTCAATTTCCCAAAATGCCCGCAATTGTTGATTAAGACTATCTGAATTTATTTCCGAATTAATTGCTAAACCGCAATATGATTTTTCTTCAAATTTATCGGAGCTCCCTACAACAATGTAACCGAAAACAGTCTCTTGAAACAACCATTTTTCGCATGGCGATCGAAGTTGATTAGGCCTTAATAATTCAAAGAAAAGCTCGCACCCAACAAGCAGATCTATTTCTCCTGGAATACCAAAATCTTTATCTGCGAGGTCAATGTTCGAAGGAATTTTAATTTCAGATGTATCCATGCGATGGATAGATGTTGTAGTAATAAATGGGACGATTAATAAATCTAATGCTGTTGAAAAACCTCCATTTTTGCTTTGAATTACTGCATTTACTTTCTGTTTAACTTTAAGCGCTATTTCACATAATCTTGAAACAGATGCGTTTATTTTTCCTTTTTTCAGCGTTAGTTTATTAGCCAACCTTTGTCGAATGAAGGAAAGATGAGACCCCCAGAGTCCAAAATCGCCTTGCAGGGGAACAGCTGACCATTTCCCCCTTTTATGTGAACTATTGCAGTTGGGAGTAAGACGTTTTTCTTTTTTTCTTTTGATGAGTTGGCAAAATTATTACAGTGTTCTGAGGGTGTTGACCTTTGGTCTTCCGCTGGCGGGTGGAGTTCGTTAGCTAACGTTGTCTGCCGGGGGAAGGAATGGCTTCAAATATATGCAGTGATGTGTGGTGACGCTTCTTGCAAACGGAACACGAATTTTTTGATTTGCAAACTTTTACTTTATGGCGTTCCTTTAAGCAATTACTGCACAAATTAAGGCTTTTTATATGATTAAATCTATCTGATACTTTCATATTTTGAAAAACACTGCACTTGTAAATCAAATGAGGCAGTTTACAGATTACACAAGAATTTAAAGAATCATGCGAATTAAGAAAATTTTTAATTTTATTGAAGGGTACTTGTTTTTGCTTATGAGTAACAGGAGAAGAACGATTAATACTATCAATAGTTTGGCTTCTTTTCTCTAAAAACATTATAAATTCCTCTAATTCAGGAATTTCATTTGACTCAATAGATTGTTCGAACTGTTTACGAGTTTCTCGGTCTATTTTTTTTCAGAATTATGTTAAACAATAAAAGATCGGATAAATTATTACGTTCAAAACCTAGAAGTTTTAAAGCTCTGATACTCTTGTTTAAAATATCTGTCATGCATCTAATATCTCGAGCTGATTCACTTATTTTTTCTATTTCTAATACAGCATTAATATGAGTTTCAGTTAGGAGACGCTTGTTTTCAAACCTAGTTTTTAATGCTTTGATGAGCGATTCAAAGGAATCATCCACTGTTTCAAGTAATTTGGCGTCACCTTGTAATGACGCCTTCAAGAAGGAAAGTTTTTGTGACTCGTTCAAGTCATTGTTCCTAGTTATAACATTATCAAATTGCGATTTAAAACTAGGCCATTCGTCGTATCTACCTCTAAAAACTGGCAAAGGTATTTCCGGAAGTTTTATTTCTAATTTCTGTTTAGAATTAGCTCGAGATATTTCATTTTCACAACTATGAACAGAACTAACAGAGGATTTAGCAATTAAAGAATTGAGAATATCTCTAATTCTTACCACTAAATCCTCTAGTCTGTCCTCCATTTCCTGCAGGTCAGCCTCTATTTCTGCTAGTTCAGCATCACTAATGTCTTTGGTTTCATAGTACTGATCCTTCAATTCGTCAATCTTTCTGTTCATTTCTTGGACACGATTCAGTTTAATATCCAGTTTTGTAGGAGTATGATTTCTGGATTCTTCAACGAAAGTTTCTAATTTAGTAATGGTGCCTTTGAATGCACGCTTTGATCTATTAAGTTTATCCATTTTTTTTTAACTCCGGTTGGACGATCCAAAGAATGTAATGTTGTAATTATCAGATGTTCGTGAACGCTGGTTCGAGTTTATCAAGAATGATGTTACTACTTGGACTGTATATTGTTTATTTACGAGACGGTGCTATTCGCACGCTGTTTCAAGATGGAAGCTGCAACAACAACTGGTGCGGAGGGTTACATCAAAAACATTTGCGGAGGTGCTCAGTCGTTGGATGGCATGTGCGACAAAAAATAGATACAATTACGCAGACTGAACAGCATTTTTTCCTCATTATAATATTTTGAAATTGATTTATTTTTGCAAAAAACAGAGACAAACAAAAAATAAATTAAATCAGCCAAAATTAGAATTTTATACCAAATGCATTCAAAGCCGCCCATCCGGTATAGTGGTCAGTGAAGCTGGCTGCGGTGCCGTAGGGACTGGGTTTGAATCCCGGAGAAGGCATGGATGTGTTTGTGTTGTAATCCTTTCTTCTGTCTGTGTTGTATGCCCCCGTGTTATACATTGCGTGGTGCACGGGGTTTATAAATGTTAAAAAAAAATGCATTCAAAATCCAGGCCAAATTTATTACTTGAGATATAAACGTTTTATGACAAATATAGAAAAGCATAAAAATGACAGCATTTTTGCAGAATCAAAACTATTACTTCTTTTGATACATATGATATAAACTTAATATTTTAATAAAAATTTAATAATTAATGGCTAAATTTCTTCTAAAATAATTCTTACATTCTTCACAATCGTAGAACTTCAAAATATATACCCTCAAGAGACTAGAACAACTACTAAATTTTATTAACAAACAAACAAAGACATTTTCTTACGGTTTTTATGTTCCATAAAAAAAATACAAAAGCTTTTTAAAAGCTTTTATTTAACTTACAATGTATGTATGTATGTATGTATGTATGTAATTTGTAAAGGGTGGAATCTTGCAACTCAATTTTGAAGCTGATATCTTCCTCCCATTGAGCTGAAATTTTGTATACACGTTTAGTTTGGATGACAATGCATGTTTTGACCATTTATATTCCGATATTGCAATTAATTAAAAAGATATTAATTAAAAACGTTTAACTAGTTTTGGGCGCTAACTTGGATATATCTGCATTGTTGTGTGTGTGTGTGTGTGTAATAATTTTATTGTTACAACAATGACAAAAGTTGGCGTCGAAAATCGGTTTTCAGCCAAACTGGAATTTCATTAACGTTGCGCTATTGACAGTATTAATTAAATTTGTCTAAAAAATAATTACATTTCTACAACGTAAAAATAATCTAATTTCTACAACGTATGCAATTTTTTTACAAATTTCTATCTATTTCCTTGGATTTAAATTCAAAACAAAAAAGTAGAGCTATTTTTCAAGTAGATTGGTACATTGTATACCTTTCTCAACGCTGCCAAGTTAAACTGAGATGGAGTATTGAAGAAATTCTTTAAATAATTTATCTAACTTTAATCTATGAAACTCAGACAAAAAATAATTACAGAATCGGAAAGATCATTTTGTTAATGTATCTTACCCATCAAAAAGGAATCCGCTAGGAAAACAATGAGAGAAAAATATTATCTAGAAATGCAATATATTTTCGATTAAAACATTTTTTAGAATAAAATGAAGTAATTTTTTAAAGAAATTTTCTAATTTTAAGCCTACGAGTAATTTAAATATACCTCATTTTATCACCAGTAATCTAAACACACACTTACGACATGTGTCCTTAAATTTAATTACAAATAGAATCTATTAATTTTATTTGAATTTAATTATTGATTTTTTCAAAATCAAGTTTCTAAAGATGATCTGAGCAATTAAAAAAAATAGATTCTTACGTAAAAAATATTCAATGTTAAGCAAAAAATTATCATTATTTGATAAAA
The DNA here is from genome assembly GCA_019973975.1 of Trichonephila clavata. Lineage (NCBI taxonomy): Eukaryota > Metazoa > Arthropoda > Arachnida > Araneae > Nephilidae > Trichonephila > Trichonephila clavata. The sequence goes on from BMAO01028679.1 coordinate 50,791, forward strand.
CTTTCTTTTTTGATTACAAAATGCGTTTTTAGTCTTAAGCATTTTATTGATTAATACAAATATTTAAATGCCTTTTGAAGTTTTTAATAAACAATTAAAATTTGCTTCTAATATGTTAGAGAAATACATCCCTTATCTTCAAAATATTTCAAATAAATAATATATTCTTTAAGTTTTTCAAAAATAGTCAAAATTTCAATTAAACATTTAATAACTTTGACATTTATGAAGATAATCTCACTAAACCTTTTTTTTTTCGTGTGTAGAACAATGTTAGCCAAAATCTGCATGAAGATTTAAAAAATTGCTTAAAAATTACGGATTTAAAAAAATTGTGTTTTTAGTCTAATACCATTTTGCGAGAATTCATTCAGCTAAACCAGGGATGGCGAACCAGTGTTCAATGAGTTGAACAGGTTGAGAAACCTGTCCAGCGATAACTAAAAAGTAAAAAATAAATTAAATGTAAAAAAAACTTTTTTAAGAACAAGCTTTTATTTAAACGCGCTAAAAAGAATAAAATAAACTTTTCCTTTAAAACTTTTTTTACTATCAACTTATAACGTCATTACACAATTTATATGATATAAAAGCTTGTCGCGAGATTTACCTGTGTAGATAAACAAGTAAAATAAATAACTTGACCTGATTGATTTTGGTTTTTAAAAATTCAAACTAAGTAAATATGAGTACTTAAATATTGCGACAAGCTTTTATATCATATAAATTGTGTAATGACGTTATAAGTTGATAGTAAAAAAAGTTTTAAAGGAAAAGTTTATTTTATTCTTTTTAGCGCGTTTAAATAAAAGCTTGTTCTTAAAAAAGTTTTTTTTTACATTTAATTTATTTTACAATGTGTTATAACTCGATTTCGGTGTACACACAATTAAACGTAAGCAACACGTCTTGTTTTTACGAGTAACATCATCTCAATTTCTCCTCGTGCGGCCAGATTTTCGTTTTGACAATACGCTTCCAATCGCCATACATCTCTTATGCCACTTATGAATTGAAAATCTTTCAAATATCGTTACAAGTAGTCTGAAATTTGAATTGTAAATGTGTTGCAGATTTAAATTCGAGACTAGGCCATACTACAAATTGCGCTTGTTCTTGCGGTGAAACGATTTGGAAACGAGGATATTGCCAAATGCGGATTTTGTACTATCTAGTTTGCATTTCATCAAGCAGAACCCTTTAACTTTTCCTAGAAGAACATAAAAACCGTAAGCAAAAAAAAAAAAAAAAAAATTTAATTCATTTTTGAAAAAATAGTTTTATTTTTCGAGGTAAAGGTAAATATAATATTGTTCCAAATATTTCATTTGAGAATAATAATGCAAACAGAAAACAGCATTGATATATAAAAAACGTCACAGAATTAATTAATATCTAGATTTTTAACAGAAATACCTGAATGATTACTTTTGGAACTTTTTACTTAAAAATTATGTTTTAAATAGAATCTTTTATGAGCAGATGCATACATCATATTGCATTATAGAATAGTTGCCTTGAGTGCCCACATTTTAATAAAACAGGTTTTTAATACGCTTTTATATAAATTTTACTTGCATGTAACAGAATCTTGGAGCTCGATTTTTACCCACTTTAAAAGGTCAAATTAATTCGAAATTTTGCACACCTGTCAATGATCGATGACAATACAATAATTTCATAATTTTGTTCCATTGTCCTTTTCAGGATCGTCAGGAATAAGGATAATCAGATGTGGTGACAATTCCATAAACCACTTCTAGATTTGGCAACTTATTGCATGTACCATTTTTAAATTTGGCGACTAATTCCATATACCATTTTGAGACTTGGCAAATAATTTCAACATCATTTTCAGATTTGGCGACTAATAGAATAAGGTGTAAACCTAAGAAGAGTGTTTTAAATTTAAAGCTAATTTTATGCAAGTATAAAATACACTTGCTTAAAAGAAATAAAACAAATAAAAAAAGTGTTCTGTATCCGAGAAAATGGAGGGTGGGTGTGTTAGAAATTTCCTACCATAGTATAAACATTTTTTCTGAAAATGAAAATTAAAAAAAAAGGCTCGTGCATGTGAAAAAAATAATTTACGTTCTAACCACGAAATATTTTTTATTTTTATAAAGCAATACGTTCAGAAGTAATGATACGAATGAACATTATAGCAATATGTTTAAAAGTTGAAACACCGATTGACACTTAATATTATGTTTTTATTAACTCGCTTTCTTTAATGTCCGTCCGGGTGGAATTTTGTAATTGATTTTAAACTGTATGACTTTTTGATGAGCTAGAGACTTGAAATTTGGATCATAGCTCTGAAGTGGATGACAATGCATGAAAATGTGAAAAAAGAAAGAAAAAAGAAAAGGAGGAATTTAATAATTTTTAGTTCGTTATAAAAACATGGTACATTAATTTTTTTTTTAATTCGAACTTTTTCTTCTTAACACTTTTATTTGTTTGACCTGTTCTACAGAGACGGAATCTAATATAACGATACGGGGGACTCATCTGAGCCCTGTAAACGGAGGGAATAAATACACTTCAGACCCGTTAATTAATATCCATTGTAGAGCGAGACTAATTCCACAGCCACGTAATTCCAGCTTCAAATATCAAACTCAAAGATAAATTCAACTATGAATAGTTGATAGTTTAAAAAACTAAAAAACACGCTTTTATTGCAGTTTGAACTAAAAAATGAAAAATAAATTATAGTTTTAAAAAAACTAAAAAACACTCTTTTATACTAAATCAAACTAAAAAGTATGAAAATAATTCTTAAAATAAGAATAAAATGATTAACGAGAAAATTAATGTCATTGGGGTAAAAGCGTGGGGTGTTCTATAAATGTATCAATTGTTATAATATCTATAACTTCTATTCAGAGTTAGGGTAAAAATGTAGTAAAAAGTGCTCCACGCTTTTACCCCAATGATATTAATTTTCTCGTTAATCATTTTATTCTTATTTTAAGAATTATTTTCTTACCTTTTAGTTTGATTCAGTATAAAAGCGTGTTTTTTAGTTTTTTTTAAACTATAATTTATTTATACAAATGCTTAGTTGTAGTAAATGTGCATTTGCAAATATGAATGCTCACTTTCTAAAAACTAATGACGAATTTTTTGATTTTGATAATTGTAAAATTGTATTGAAATATCTAAACAAATTATTTTTCACTTAGAGTGAGGCACATATAAAAGACATATATGAAATATAGCATGATGTGTTCGTAATGAATGCCCAAAATAACTAATTTAGTTGAGAACAAATATATATTTCAAGAATTAGAAATATCTGGAATTTTTGAGACTTAACAAAATTTATTTCCTAACAGTAATTGAAGCAAGGATTGATAAAATATAAGCCAATTTAAGAGAAAAGTTTATCTCCTCCCTTTTTGATGGATTTAATAAAAATTTCATACTTACTTAACATTAACATATTTTACTAATTATAATTCCTTTTTATAATATGAATTAAACAAATTTTTTTCCATTCCTTTATCAGTTTCATAAACTCGATTGGAATTGAGAAATTCAAAATTATACTATCCTGTTTTGTTTTGTTTTTAATGCAAGGAAAAATACGTTAAAATTTTTCGAAGGTTAGTAACTTCAATAGGAATATTGGAGAATATTTCGACACTTTTATTTTGATTTTGACAGAGAAGAATCAACATGATTAGTTTAAGTTCGTGCGAGAAAAAAAAAACTAAATGCTTTATTAAAAAGTTAAAATTGACTGAGTGAATATTTACGCTGCACTGTTCAGATATTCGAGGGCTTTCGCCGACGAACCTCGCAATTTTGAACCATAGTCAAGTGACGAGGACGACATATGAGATGCATCCCCCATCTCCTAACTACCACACTTCATAAACGGGAGGAAGTTTGAGCTCTCGACAGATTTAACGTGCATAGCTACCCTACACGGCGGTTCTTCAGCGGTACTTGGATAGGCTATCGCGGCCCTTGTTAAAATTGAAAACTATTTTTAAGTAATATTGAAAGCAAATCAGTACCCTCAAAAATAACATAAATTATTAATACTGTCATTTCTCGCATTTACGCAGTGGGTTCCTACATCGAAATTTGCATTTAGTTGTTGATGTTTATGGAAAAAAGAAATTCTTGACATCTGTGAATACCAGTATTTAAGGAGATATAGAACATTAACCTTATACACACATCTGAAGAAAAACTTCGGATTTTCTTCTCGTTTATTTTCCATAAGTTTTTTTAGTAGTTATACTAATGACCCTTTGTGTAAATTTTAGGAGTAGTTTTCAATACAAAATTTTATTGTTTAATAAAAGATACAGGCATTTCACATTTTAAAACTATAAAGTATTAAACATATATTTTTCTTTAGGATTTTTCGATTGATCAACTAGTGCATCTTAGATCTTAGTTTTTGCAGGGCTTCAATCCCCTATCTGGAACTGAGAGGCTGACTGACGTCATGTTGTGAACCTGGATGGTTAGATTGGGGCGTGACTTGATGAAGAAAAACCAATGGCAGAGAAAAGTCTCGGTATCTTGAATGAGCTTGACTGGATGTTGGTAGTGAGCTATTGGTGTAAATTTTAGATCTAAAAACCTACTAGATTAAAAGATATTTGGAAATTTTTAGTGGTAATGACCTTAAAACACATATCTTTAGTAACTAAAAATGTGTTTTTCTTAGACTTCTGTGTGGTTCTTAGCAACAGCTCTCGTGCTACTTTATTAGACGAAGCTAATAAACACTCACTTACTTTCAAACTTTTGTTTTCCTCCATGCCGTTTGTTGTTGTTGCTGTTTAATCTTGCAATTTTTATAGGTGTTTTCATAGGTGGTATGTAATGAAAATATAGGATTTATTACAATGACTATTTAGATCAGAGATTTATAATTATTTATGCGAGTATATTTTAAATGTCATAAATATTTTTAGAGTAATTATATTTTACAGGGTTAGTAGCAAAACCTTCCTTAGTTCAAGAACGAAAAAGAATTTGAGTCCCTTAATAAACCTTGCTTTCACTAACTCAGTAAATATAAATATTTTGAAACAAATAAGAAATTTTAAAAATTGAGTATTTTATAAAAATTTAAAATTTTTACAATTTGCTACAAATGCTGAAATAATGGCTCGTACAAGAAACCTCTTTTTCTCAGAATCAATTTAATTAATCTACAATAAATAAATAAAGTCATTAGATCCTTTATTATTATTCTCTCCTTTTTTTAAAAGTATTCTAAATCAAAAATTGAAATTAAATTTACTTTGTTTCGATAAGCTGTTATACTTACGGTTCATGCATAGTGTTTTTTCTTTCATTTTAGCAGTTGTTGAACTGCCTTTGCAGAAATGGTATGTTCCCAAAAGACATTTTAATTGGTAGGACCATCTAGTGGCAGCTCCCGCTACCACCCTTTTGACGCTTGAATTTATTAAATTCAAGCCTCTTTGGATACTAAATATTGCCATGATTTAACTTTGCCTAGAGCCAAATTGGTACTGAAGGGATCTTTTACAAGCCCCATAATCATATTTGCCGTACGTGCCTTTGATTTTCGCATCCAAAAATTGTAGCCAGAATCAAACCCGCTGCAGGTATCCGACTAGGTTGAAAAAGTGCTTTTTAGGTGTTTGATGTTGTTTGAGCCATTAGGGAAATTATTGAGAGAGGACTAATACGGTAACACTAGAGAGTTTTTTTTAAGATGTTTTTATAGAATTTGCTTCACCTAAGTTATAAAAATATTTTTAATGCATTTTTTTTGAAAGAATGAAATTTTTACGATAATTTGCGCAGGAAAAATGTGATATCTCTAAAACAATCCAATCAAATTCAATGAAATTTATAATATATATGTTATGGGTAACGTGACCATTTATTATTTGACTCAAAACGGGACATTAACAGGGACATTTGTTTAGGTCAATTAACAGGTATACTATGAAAAAAAAAACCACTTTTTAAAGTTATTTATTCAGAAAACGTTAGTTTAAAAGTTACAAATTAAAAAATGTACCCAAAATTTTTAGTTATATTTATATTTATCAGAGGAACAAATTTGCTTTATTATAGCTGGTGATGATTTTAAATAAGAATGAAACTCTTGGAACGTTTTTTTTATATTCACCTTAATTATCGATTAATCTTCTAGAACTGAAATTAGTAGCTGGGTATTCTCAGATGGTCCACAATTTGTTCATCATAGAAAATCCTCTTTCTACTGGAGTATTTGTAGCAGGCAAACATAAAATGTATTCAAATAAAATAGAAAAGTTTTCATGCTGTAGACTATTGGCATGAAAGTATTTGAATACTTCCACCCAATGAGTTTCCGTGGAAACATTTAGATCATTTTTATTCGGTTACTTTTTGCGATGTAATGTAGTTAGAAATTAATGAAAATTCGTCAAAAACTTCTGTATCTCTATTACAGTCAATATACTCCTTTTCAATTAATACAACCAGAGATTTTTGAAAGTCTGCCCATGCGGTGACCTTTTTTAAATCTGCCCAATAAAATATCTCCATTACTTTGGTAAGAAAGCAAGTTCACTGCTCCAGATAGTTACGGATTAATTTATAAAATTCTGTAGCCGTCCTTTTCGCAAACTCTTCATCTATATAAGTACCATTATCTTTTGATTTTACCATTAATTGACAGACCGTAAATGGAAGAGACTGATTGGTCTGAGTCAAATTGTCTTTTAGTTGATTACTTTCTTTTGCAGCTTCAACTGCCGATACAGTCTGACCTTCAAGTTTCAATACAGCTTTCAGAACAGCTTCGCGCAGTTTCCGAAAACGGGACAGTTTTGCGTCCCAGAGTTCATTACGGGGACACCGGGACTCGTAATTATAAAAAGGGACAGTCCCGTTCAAAACGGGACGTCTGGTCACGTTAGTTATGGGGCCTTCAGAGTGTAACGAACCACAGGTCTTAAGACACGTACATTTAATCACATTTTACAGCCATTTTTAGCTTAGAACATGCAGTAATTTTGATGAAAAATCATTAGCATCAAATTTAAATGCAAATAAAATATTTATTTCTTAAAATATTTCTTATTCTAAGGTTTGTGACACTTCAGAGGGATAAAGCAGTATATCAATGGAACTAAAATTGCATTATGTGCAATTTATTTTTATTTATGACGTTTTTCTTAACTTTAAAAATTTTGCTAAAATTTCAAAAAATATTTTTTTTAAAACTGAATGTTATTTATTTAATAGTTATGACTTGTTAAGCCTGTTTATGTTCTTTGAAACAATAAATTTCTTCTGAAAATCAATTTTTGAAAAATTGATCTCCGAACCTAGTCGGATACCTTGCGAACATGCTTCCCCTAAGTCACCGAGCCGGCGGCTCATGAAAATAAAATTCGAATTAATCTTTAATTTTTTTTTTCATTTTGATGCATGAAAATAATCTTGAGTAGCACAGTAGATACAGTTAAAGTTATTTTCATACTGTGAATATAAATTATTTACGAAGTCTGAATTTATTTTGTTCTGTAATGGAAAGTTTTCAGGAATTTTTATTCTATGGAAATTTTCATATTTATTTGAAGGAGAGAAACAATAGTCATAAAATGCTCTATACAGGAAAATAAACGTATTAAATCATCTTTCCGTTTCCGCTGCACCGAAATAAAATAAAATATGTTTCTCTGGCAATAAGGATAATGTAATGGCAGTGTTAAGTAGCGAACTTCACAGCAACCATTCCGTTGCGATGCAATGAGAACCTTCTTTTTCGCAGCAGGTGCAAATAATATGCGATGATTGCCTCGTGATGTAGACAAAACATTTTCATCATCGCTTATATGATAGGGCAATAATAAAAGGAGAAAAAAAAAACATCGTCAAAGAGGAAAGCATTTTTATGGCATCAAACTCTTTTTTTTTTTATTCGCTATTGTGATGATTCAAATTACAATTTTACTGTTACAGCTGCATACTTCATGTGGCCTAATATTTAGAAAGTATTCTTACATCATTCTATGAATATCTGTTGGATGTATTTATCGGAATAGCATATGCTAAAAAGATTTCAAAGAAACTCATGAAATTATTAATATTTTTATTCTCTTATAATCTTATTCTATCTGTTTTTTTAATGTATTGAGAAGGTTTTAATATTTTCAGCAATAAAATAAGTTTTTAAAGGAAAATAATAACTTTTCTCTTTATTGAAGTGAAAACTTCTTTATAGCGGCGTTAGGCACTTTTTGGTAGGGGAAAATCTTATAGGTTTACGTCACCGACATGCTCTGACTGGCGCACGCGCAGTGTGCTGTTCGCCTTAGACACTTTTTGGATGGGTGAAATCTCGTGCGTTCGCGTCACCGACATGCTTATAGCAGAATATCTGTAGCTGTACAGCTGACGTATAGTGCTGTGTATATTTTATAAGTGAAATGGAATGGATTCAGTGAAAATCTCAATGTGTATATACTGGGCATTGTTGAAAGAGTGTTTTTGTTTGATTATTATTTGAATCGTTTAATCGAAGAATCATTGTGCAGTACAATAGTGTGAGTACTAAATAAATATACTAATATTATTTTTAAGATAAAAAATAAACAACAAAAAATTATTTTAAATACTCGTATTTATTCTGTCGTTTGAAAATTTTGTATTATTTATTTTCTAATATTTAACTCTGCAATACATCACGCAATCCGTATTAGCATTTCACAGTGGCTTAGACGTTTTCTTACTACCATGGTAAAACAGACTTCTAGTTGTTCAATCATATTTTTATCGTGGATTTTGAAATTAAAATATTTATAAAATCTAATAATAATTCAAGAATAATGTGTTGAAGTTTAAAATAAGGTTTTTTATGCAAATAAACATCATAAAAGATCAACAAGTCATCGAGAGGATCTATCGTTAGTATTTTTTTTATCATTTATAAACCCCGTGCACCACGCAATGTATAACACGGGGGCATACAACACAAACAGAAGAAAGGATTACAACACAAACATCCATGCCTTCTCCGGGATTTGAACCCAGTCCCTACGGCACCGCAGTCAGCTTCGCTGACCACTATACCGGATGGGCAGCTTAGTTTTAGTATTGAAAAGGTTACAAAACAATACACTACAAACGGTCACCAAAACTTTTCTAGAATTCAGCTCTAACAAAAAAGGATTATCAATATTTCACTCAATTGTCAAGGGTTGCATGCGCATGCAGCTGACCTAAAAAATTATGCTATCGTAAAAAAGTCAAATGTTCTACTTTTGTCAGAAATTCGTATGAAAAACGAAGAACCACTTGATATTCCGAATTTCAACTTTGTTGTAAGTTATAAAAGACCCGAAGTTCCAGCAGCAGGCGTAGACATTTATCACAATACTCAAGATTCGTCACACTTCATTACTTTACATATGGGCATACATATTAAATTCACTAGAAGCATGGGTTTTAATGTTTCTGATATAGGCGAAATATGCGTTGCTCGTTGCGATTCCGAGAATGGGCAATACATATTAATAGTTGCCGTTTATATTTCGCTTGGAAAATCTATGAGACATATACAACAATTTTTATTCGAAAATTTGATGATTTATACAAAAGAAGGTTCTGAAATACTCGAAAAAAGATTTGGCGAAAAATATATGATAATGTACCGATGATTTTAAGTGGAGATTTCAATATTAACTTTTCAGATGACAAAAATCTACCACTAATTGAATTTCTAAATGAAACAATTTAAATATGTCCAATTATCAAAAACTCAGTACTACGACGATTGATTCGGTTTTTACGCGATACTTAGAAAAATTTGAATCAAACATTTTCCTTTCTTACTTAAGTTATCATAAGCCTATTGTATCTTTTCTAGAACAAAATGAAATAATTGAAAGTACAAAAAGTCTAAGTATTGGTGAAATTTATGACGACAATGATGCAAACAATTAAAATGTTAAAAATCAAGTACATTGAAATTTAAGTAAATACAAATACTATCCATAAATAATATTATTGTATGTTCATTGTTATTTCAATTGAATTATATTTATATTTTGTCATGGTCTTTTATACAGCCCGTAATATATTTGAAAAATAAAAAACCATATAAACATGTGCGTATAATTGTTGCTCGGAGTGTCAATAGCTGTAAAAACCAGATTGAAGTTGATAATTTTAATTCAAACATTATGAAATTTCAAATTTTAATACTAGAAGTTCTAAGTTTTCACTTCTATCGGCAGTCTCTATATAACTGCCAATTTTTTTCTCTCTATATGTATCCGTTAGGCATTTGAATCTTTCAGATGCATAATAAAAATAGTTTCGGGGTGCTGCATCCTTCCTTCTATATGCCTTCCTTTAATTGCCGTAGAAATCAATGTCAAAGACGAGGGCGATTTTTTTATATTTCGGGTGGCAGGGACTATTGAATCTGATAGATGCAGCGTGCCGAACAATGTCGGGTTTATATGACTTGGTACTAGTTCGCTAACTTTTAATTTTTCCCCTTGTAAAATAGTGCAATTTTCAGTTTCATACGAAAATAATTTTAAAAAGTATTTTGTAACTTCAGTTTTTTTTTTTTTTTGCTTGGAGTTGAAATACATTTGAGGAATGCCTCACACCTAGCCAGTGACTGTATTTATTCAATCCCCAATGTGTCCAAACTTCCACGCTACACCAATGAGTAGACACTGAGCCCCAACCGCAGCTCCACCTCTACACGACGGGATTTCGGTTTCACTAGGTTTCGCAACCAAGACCATTACAATTCGGCTATCGATGTCTTAATACGTTCAGATGTAAGTGAATTAACACTATTAGGATTGGTAAATCCAAGCTTGTATAAAATTTTATTTTTAAAGTAACAGTTATATAAAAAATTGTAAAAAAAAAAAATAGAGTTCTCAGAAATTTAGCATTCTTAAATGATGCAATTGATTTTTCCTTTTACTGTACTTTTATTCTATGGTTTAATTATTAATATAAAACATTAAAAATGCAAGTTTCATTTAATAAACTTCTAACATCAACGATCCTCTGCTCAAAAGGCAACAGTTTCTTCAAAACGGAAAAGCCATACATTAGTCTATAAGTAAGGCAACATCACCCAAGATAATAACTCTGACCTCTCTACTCAATCCTTAGATATGACCTTCCAGTAAGCATTTATTAACCCATGGGGAGGCGAAGTCTACCGCCACATGTTACCAGCTCTGATATCTTTACAGAAGTTTTCATATTTAAGGAGTGTATTAATACCGCGATTTAATACAAGACTTCGAACGCATTATCCCGAGACCTGGAGTCAGGCGGTGATTTCCTTTATATAAAGAGTGATCACAGTTTCTCTTGACTTTCGATTGATGACTTCCAAAGTTGCTAATTTTTTTAAGTTAAATTAAAGGCTTGTGAGAGTTAATTAAAAGAGAAAATGGAATAATTAGACGGAGTATATTTGGAGAATAATACAGCTTCTTTCGTAATCAAATCAGAAATTTCTGCTTACAAATAAAATACAACTTAATTATACATACTTAAGCAAAATATGTATACCTGTATATATATATATCTCTTTATATATATATATATATATATATGTAATAATCCCCATTAATTATTCTTAATAAATTTTAATTACCTTTGGTCCATCCCTTTAGGACCAACGTTTTAGTAATAAGTTAATCCGCCGCCTAACGAGAGTATTTTAAACTACATCCATCCACCCACACAGATCACGTCTGCCTAAGCTGCCTATATATACCGAGACTCCTGGAGACCGCGTCCTCTTTCGCTTCTGTTTTGTGTTTCAACATGTAGTCTGCCGCATCTAGTGTTTGTGTATTTTGTGTGTCTTTTTGTGATTACGTACATCTATGTGTCGTCTTTGTCTTGCGTAAATGTTTTCAAGATGTATAATAAATTGTTTTAATTAATCACCGGAATGCCTCGTCAATATCATCCAAAGAAACCATCAACAATAGAGATCATATTATTAAATAAATCCATTCAACGGCCACGTCTATTACATATATATATACATACATATATATATATACATATATACATATATGCCTGCATATATATAGTATATATATATACATACATATATACATATATGCCTGCATATATATAGTATATATATATACATACATATATACATATATGCCTGCATATATATAGAATATATATATATATATACATACATATATACATATATGCATGCATATATATAGTATATATATATATAATTATAGATACATACAAATAAATAAAATTGAAGTGTCTGTTTGTAATTTCAAATTAGCAGCTTTTTACTAAATGCATTTAAAGGTATGTACGGTACTTATATCAAAAAATCAATTTTTAAAATTTTTGTCCGTCTGTCGGTCGGTCGGTCTGTTTGTTCCGGCTAATCTCAAAAACGGCTGGTCCGATTTTAAAAAATTCTTTCACCAATAGAAAGCTACATTATCAGCGAGTAACATAAGGTATAGTTCATATTCATACGGGAACGGGAACTATGCGGGTAAAACGTTGATGTTGCTTACTCCCCGCCAAGTTGGCGCAAAATTATGCATTTGATCAATAATGGAAATTTTAATAAAAATTTTCTCACATTTGTAACAAATAACTGAAATATAGTGTAATTTAGCATCTTTACAAAAACAATTTTTTAAATGTTTTTTTTATTAAACGTCTAACGTTTATTACGTTGCGTTTGTTAAATGTCAAACTCAAACTTGGAGAAATATCGCCAAGTTGGCTAAGAAGTTCTCTATTCCGACAATCCCAGGTATTTTAATGCAAATTTTCTCCCGGTTTTTAAAGAGGGAAACGAAATAAAGTTTTAACGAATTGCTCGCGTGATATTGAAAATTCTATGGTAATATTAATTGACAGTTTCATAAAAAGTTCTGATTACTTTAGTAGTTTTGATTAGTTTAATTAGTTTTGAAAGTATTTACTACTTTGAATTTTTTTAACCTAATTATACAATATTCATATTTTGCACAAATTTTTCACTTATACTGAACCAAATATTTTACATGGAGTTATTACTTTGAAGATATACTCTGGAGGCATCCATACCATGTCACTCGCCGAATAAAATTATGGATCTTTACGCAATACTTATTTCATCTTCGGTCTTTCTAATCCTCAAACCTTTTGGAATAAGTACAAAGATTACATGGCGGAAGATAGTTTGCGACGAAAAACAGCCAAATATGCCTTTCAAAGAACACATGTACAACGAAACGCAATAGAGGTTTTCAGAATAGTTTGGAAGAAGCTACATGGTTTTGGAATGATTAGCCCTAGACGTGTTGACAGAAATGGCTTTGATAATGAAATTACTTGAGCATTAAACTACGATTTTATAGTATTGCAACATCAAGTAACATAATTTATCCCTCAATTAACTCCAGAATAAAGTCCCGTTTTCCAACAAGTGTTATGCAAAATAGAATCCGGCAGTGGTGCACTCTTTTTTCTCGAAGCCCCTGGAGGAACAGGAAAAACGTTTTTGCTAAACTTATTATTAATGTACATCAGAAAAACCCAGAAGATAGCAGTTGCTTTCTTCTTCTGAATATAGCCGCGATTTTATTGAACAACGGCCGTACTGCACATTCCGTTTCAAAATTATCGCTTAATCTTGCATTTGAAGATTCACTTATCTGAAATTTCAGAAAAAATAGCTCTCAAGGCTGGATGCTTCCACAAAGTAAGCTTTTAGTGTGGGATGAAAGTACGATGTCACACAAGAAAGCTATAGAAGTGTTAAAGATAGTACAGATATTATAGGAGGAATGATATTGGCTGGTGAATTCAATCTTATGGGGAAAAGTTGAAAAATTCAGTCTGAAAACGAATATGAGAGTGCATCTTCATACTGACGTACATTCGAAACATTAAGCAGAGACGCAATTGAAAATCAGTTATGGATGATTTGACGCAAATGCTGGAGGTTATATTTTACTTTCAGAGAATTTTGTAATGTAGAAGAAAATGATGTAAATCTTATTGCTCAAATTTACCCGGGCAACGCGAGTGGAGCCGCGGGTAAAAGCTAGTATGAAATATAGACGGTGGCCGTTGAAAGGTATTTCCTTTTACGATTACTATTTTTTACGATTTATGTTGCATAATCAATATTATTCATGAGGCAGTCTTGATATTAGTTAAAACTGTTTTATTATACATCTTGAACACATAAAGAAAGACAAGGACGTCACAATACATACACACAAACCAAACTGCAGCCGGCTACATGTTGACGCAGACAAATACAGAAGCGAAACGGAACGATCTCCAGGAATCTCAGTATTTATATGGGGCTCAAATCACATGATCTGAGTGGGTAACTAGATGTAATTTAAAATATTCTCGTTAGGCGGATGGCTAATTTATTACTAAAACGTTGGCCCTGAAGGGATGGACCATAGGTAATTAAAAATATTAAGAATAATTAATGGGGATTATTACATATATATAATATTGAGTAATTAAAATTGTAAAGATGGAAAGAGTCATTGGAATAAAAATGATAACTATTATGATTTTTAAAGCTGTCACTGATTTAAGACAGTGAAATAGGGTTTAGCATTGTTTTATGAATCAAACCTTCTCCTTCAGCAGAGATTTTTGATGTAATAGAAAAGCAGTACCCTATCGAAAGTTAGGCTTATATCCATCTACACGTGGAATGAACACATGACAACAAAAATATTGTATGAATGTTGAAAATAGAATTTTCACAAAAGAGATAATTGCTAAAAGAAAATCACAAAAATAAAACAAAAAAAACTTACTTATATTTATATTAACCAATAAATTTATTTTATGCTAACAAATATATTTTTAGAACGATTTGTCACATACTTGGAATTTGCACTCAAAATGACATGTTGATGCAAAGAATTAAAAAAACAGAGGAGTCACCTAGATAGTTCTTTTTGTAACTAAACTAAAAGTAAGATGGATTAATGACAAAGCCTAAAATATATAATTTTAAACGTATTTAAAAATGAATTTAACTGGATAGTTGTAATCCAGGCAATATTGATATAATTTTTTATAATGATCATGTTTTAAATCACTGTTAAAAACTAAATCCTTATTTCTTTTTATAATATTCAGAATAATATTTCTGAAGATAGGTGTGTGTTAATTGCTGGAATTTCATTTTTACAATGTCACATTCAAAAGAGTCTCTTTAATTAAAGATATTACTTATTAACTAATTATTCTTAAGCTTTAATTGGAGTTACAAAATTTGCTGACATATTATTATAATAAGTTGTTTTAAATAGTTTCAAATAATGTGGATAATAATTAAAAATAGGAACATATCTATTATGCTACTAAAAATAATTAAATCATCTATGTAACTATATAAGTAACAAAAGTCCTAATCAATGTTTTACTGTTCATAATAGCGTAAATAAATATTAGCTAAATAGTTAGTTATTTACAGGCCCACCTTGAGGCAGTTCTTTAATTTGCGGAAAATGACAGCTATTTTGAAAGACATAAGTTTCATTTAATACTAATTGAATGACTGTAAAATCTGTATCATATTTTATTAATTTATCCACATAATATTTATTATAAGTTATTTTGACAATTTTAATCATGTCTCCTATATCAATGCGGAGTTAAATAGATCTTCAAAATCATAGGTATGAATGGAGGTAATAGTTTTATCTTGCATGTACTGAAAAATATCTTTACTATTCTTAACTATAATAGAATTACTAATATTGTATAAAATGTATTGCATAATTTTTCTTGCTATTTGCCTGGATGTGTAAAATGAGTTTTAGAACCACTAGTTATGGATCTAAATTTGATAGGATTTTTATGAACTTCTGGAGTCAAGAAGAAATGATGGAGTTTAATATCTGTAATAAGTAAGTCCAATTTTTTTATTAAAGCTTATATACGAGTTATAATTTCTCCATTGTTCGTAGTAGATTTTTTAAACGCAGTATTATTTTGAAAGTGTTTGTTAAGCATATAAATTATATATTTTTTAAAAAAACTAAAAAACACGCTTTTATAGTGAATCGAACTAAAAAGCAAGTAATACTATATCAATTGTTATAATTTCTCACTTCTATTCCGAAATGCTGAGTTAGAGTAAAAATGTAGTACAAAGCACCCCCACACACGCTTTTACCACAATGACATTAATTTCCTCGTTAATCATTTTATTCTTATATTAAGAATTATTTTTTTACTTTTTAGCTCGATTCACTATAAAAGTGTGTTTTTTAGTTTTTTTTTTTTTTAAATATAATTTATTTTTCATTTTGTAGTTCGATTTACAATAAAAGCGTTATTTTTTTTTAGATTTTTAAACTATAATTTATTTATTGGTGAATTTATACTTAAGTTTGATATTTGAAGACGACATTACGTGGCTGCTGAAATTAGTCTTGGTCTTCAATGGCTATTAATTAACGGGTCTGAAGGGCATTTATTCTCTTTGTTTACGGGGCCCATTTCCGTTAACGATACGGGCTCGGATGAATTCCATATCGTTATATTTCAAAGATTACGTCTCTATACAAACAGGTCAAACTAATATAAGTAAGTTAAAAAGAAAAAGTTCGAATTATTAAAATTTTTTAATGTAAGATGTTTTTATATAAGGACTTAAAAGTATAAAAAAAAAATTCCTCCTTTTCTTTTTTTCTTCTTTTCTTACATTTTCATGCATTGTCATTCACTTCTGAGCTATGGTCCAAATTTAAAGTATCTAGCTCCCCGGAAAAGTCACACAGTTGGAAATCAATTACAAAATTCTACCCGGACAGACAAACAAGAAAGCGAGTTAATAAAAACATCGTAACATTAAGTGTCAATCATATTATCACTTCTAAACGTATTGCTTTATAAAAACAAAAAAATATTTAACAGTTAGAACATATTTTTTTTCCACATGCACAAGTCTTTTTTTATTTCTGTTTTCAGAAAAACTAGACAGTTGTTTATATTATGGTTAGAATTGGTGCGCACCCCCCTTTCTCACATAAAGAACACATTTTTGTTTATTTTAATTCTATTAATCACAAGCGTGTTTTCAATTTTAGGGTCATATTTTATTCTTTTAATCGCCAGATCTGGAATTAGTTGCCAAATTTGGAAATGGTATATGGAGTTATTTGCCACATCTGGAAATGGGATATGGAATTAGTCACCAAATCTAGAAATCCTTATTCCTGAGGATCCTAATCAGGACAATGAACAAAATTATGAAATTTTTGTATTGTCATCGGTCCTTGACAAGTGTGCAAAATTTCGAATTAATCTGACCTTTTAAAGTGGGTAAAAATAGAGTTCCAAGATTCCATTACATACAAGTGAAACTTATAAAAGCGTGTTAATAATAATAAATATAAACCCTTTGCAAATAATTGCATAAAGGCCCAAAACTTAATCCACATAAACTAGATTGAAATTATTTAGTAGATCTGCAGATTGATGCTTAGTACCCTTGTAATTTATATTACTATTGGTTTTATAATTCACGTTCAGTAAATCGCTTACAATTTGCTTTTAAATTCATAGAGATCTGCAATAGGAAAAATATGCTTAATTGTTCCTTTTGTAATAAAGCTGATGATGTCTTTAGAAATTTGTGCTTTAATACCTTTATTATTATAGATGATCATTAATCTATAACTTGCACATTTATTAATTATTTTTGAGAGTATTATTTCTTTCAATATTTAAATTATTTGTTATTACGTGTTTATGGGATGATCGTTTATAAAAAAAAATCAGAATAATCTTTACATTTACATTGTGTGTTATTATTATTTTTCAATTCACTAATATTATTGTAATTAAAAATAAATCTACCAATTTTTTGATATATTTGAAAGCTACAAGTATTTTAATATGAACATTGTTGATTGGTAAGTATAGGGCGTATTTATTTAATATTTTAGTAAAGGTAATGTTATTATATGACTTATTCATGAATAATAAGGTGCTATACGCAGTAGAACTTATTACTGTGACATTATCTACTATTTTCAATTTATGAATTAGGAAACTACGAGTATAATATATGTACTCGTATTATTATACTTAATTATATGCAAGGTATGGATGTCTTTAATGTTATTTTAATTCCTTATTGTACTTTATTTCTTATTTTGTTCATACAAAACTTGAAATAATTAATTTGTTTAATTTTAAAAGTCCATACAAAGTTTCTACATAATTCATTAAATTTAGAAGTTATATCGCCTATGGATCTAAGAATAAAACACGAATGCGGTAGCCTAGAGGTTCTTTTCACGAACTCGTAGCAGGCATGCTCTGAATTCGAACTCTGGTGCCTTTGAAAACCGAGTGTGTAGACGGACATTTAATCTGACGAAACTCAAAGTAATAGCTGGGTGTGATAGTTTAAATCAGGGGTCTCCAAACTACGGCCCGAGGGCCACATCCGGCCCGCGGACAGATTTTGTCCAGCCCGCGGAGAGCTAGCATATTTGAAAACTCCTTTTAGAGAACATATTTTTTATAGCAAATTAAATTTAGTTTACTGAAGTATTCTAATTTTATGTTGAATAATTATTAATATGACATCTACATTGATATGGTCATGGGCTAACTACTCATAACATTGTTGTAGGCTTATTGTTATTGTTTTTGTGATAAGTTGGATACAGAAACACAGAATTGTATTGAGTAAAGACATGTATAATATGCAGAAAATTTAACTTCAGTATATAATAACTAACAAATTATTGAAATGAATTCAACTAACATTTTATACATTTTAAATAAAAACATAACTTATAACAAGCATAATGACATATGGAATACTAATGAGATTTATGTAATTGAGATTTTCCACTGACAATAGTTTGTAGTTGTGGACTTGTACCAATTATTAAAAGAGATTTAAGATGCTCATCAGTTAATTTAGATCTGTAAACATTTTTTGTGTACTTCATTTTGGAGGTTTTCTCACACAAATAAGTATTACCAAAAACAGAAAACAGCCCACGAGCAAATTTATGCAAATTATCAAATTGTGTCAGTGGAAGACTCTTATAAAATTCCAACAAAGATATGTTTTGATATTTGTTCTTAATTATATCACTGCACTGTAGATCAATCATTTCCATTTGAAGTTCCGGGGCTAGGATTTCAATGTCAGTATCAAAAGGATTCTGAAAAATCTTAATTTGATTCGCAATGGCATCAAAGTCCCAGAAACGAGTATCAAAATTTATTTTCAAAGCACTCAAAGTTTCGATTGCAAAATCGATAGGAAACTCAGTCTCAGTGGTGTGTCTGAATATTTCACATGTTTTAAAATGTGAAGAACATTTCCTTCGTAGTTGTGATTGAAACAGTATCAATTTCTTCCGGAATGATTTGATATTAGTGTATAAATCAGGAAGATGCTGGTTTTCTCCTTGCAATCTCAAATTCAGTTCGTTCACATGTTTTGTCAAATCAACATAGAATGCTAACTTCCACAGCCATGCGTTGTTTTGTAATTCAGTAAGAGGGCGATGCTTTTCATTCAAAAAAATTTCGATCACTGCTCGAAGTTCAAAAAAGCGCTGAAGGACTTTCCCACAACTAAGCCAACGTACGGCAGTATGATAAGGTAAGTCATTTTCTCCAATCTCTTCAATAAATTGTCGGAATTGTCGGTGATTCAGCCCAAAAGATCTGATAAAATTAACAGTTGATGTGACTGGTTTCAGAACTTCAGACATATCCAAACATTTTCCGCACAAAGACTGTTGATGAATGATACAATGTAAGACTGATGGTTTTGAACCACCGTCATTTTCTACAGCCTTTGACACAAGAGCGAACCACTCTCCTTTATCTTTCCCACTCATGTTTTTGCCTCCATCAGTTGTAATAAATTTCAAGTTTTTCCATCGAAGGTTCTTTTGATTAATGGCCATTTCAACTCCTTTAAAAATATCTCTACCAGTAGTTGTGCCATGAATACTATACATATCAAGAAGTTTTTCATGCACTTCATAGCTTTTATCTACTCCTCGAATATAAAGCAACACCTGAGCAGTATCTGACACATCCGTTGACTCATCCAAGGCCAAAGAAAACCACTCAACATGTCCATTTTTGTCGAACAGTTGAGAGGATCTATTTTCAGCGATGTTTTCTACCCTTCGAGCCACAGTGTTTGCTGACACATACTGACAGTTTTTAATAAATTTACCTTTTCAGGGCACATTTCTTCGGCTACTGCAATTATGCATTCTTTGATCATTTCTCCATCGGTGAATGGTTTTCCACGTTTTGCAATTTCAAGAGCCACACGAAAGCTGGCACGAGTTGCAGCCTCTTGTTCAGTTTTGAGTTTTGTAAGTGAAGATTGCTGCAATTTCAATCCGCGCTTCATAGCTTCGAATTTTTCTGTCCGCAAACTTCCTGTATATTTGAGTAATTTTGAAAATGTTTTGTTTCATAATGACGTTTAATGTTATATTCCTTGAGAACGGCTATGCTTTCATTGCAAATCAAACATAGCGCCTTGTTACTGGACTCAATTACGAAATACTGAATGTTCCACTGATCTTTGAATTTTCTGCATTCACTATCAATTTTTCGCTTATTTTCCATACTACTAAATCACACACAAAAGCAACAATTCAAATCAAAATACTGTTACAAAGATGTCTTAAACTTAAACACGCACAAACACGTTTTAAGGAGGTACGCACTATTTTATTTCACAACAGTGTCATAGGAACTGACTTGTGGTTGCGCCACTAGCCTTCTTATATATTCCAATTACTGCCATCTAGAAGTGAGTGGAAGACACCAGAACTTTCTCGAACCAACGAGATTATTCTGTACGTGCTATTAGCGCCATCTGTTAGCGATAAAAGGTACTACCTATTTCCGCTTGTGTCCACCAGATGTCGTGTCACGTTACTCCTCATGGCTCGTACTCTACGACTAATCTAGAAATTACAGATAATGACAGGAAAATTAATAATATGCAGTGTTGCCGTTTTGCGGACTTTAGTCTGATTTGCAGCCTTTTTTAAATGTTGCGTATTTTTTCGGACTTTTTTTTCATCAGTGGACTATTTCACTTTTTAACACCGGCAACAATGATAATATAGTTTTGGCCCTCGGAACTTACTGGAGTAATCAGTATGGCCCTAAGGCTGGAAAGTTTGGCGACCCCTGGTTTAGATGATGGGTGTCAGCTCAGGTGTCCTCCTCGTCATTCACTTGAGGTCCGTGACCAATAACCCTCTTGTTGTTTGAAATGCGACAATAATAAACACTCGCTCACTTTAGAATTCGATAACTTCATGTACTGCTTAAAACTTTTAAGAGCAAAATTAAAGAAATACCTACGCAATGCAATGCAGAAAGCACTAAATATAATTTTTTTTAAAAAAAAAGCAAGATGTGCACATTAAAAATTAATATTTAAATATTTTACACCAAAAAACGCAAAAAAGAGATTAAGACGCAATTAAACCATTATGGCTATACTATTTAAAAGAATAGTTTTGTTGACAAGAAAAATAAAGTTCTGGAGAGAAATAAAAATTGTTAAAAACACACATTATGAAGAAAAAAAATATATATAAATCTTTCAGGCAAAGGAAGGCGTTATAAATTGTTAGACATATTTTAAAAATTAGATACAAGACTGTGCTGATAGGAACTGATTTAATTGTTTATTATATTATTTTCAAATTCGCACTTTGATGCTAGAAGAGGAGCATTGATTGAAAATAAATTATAGTTTAAAAAAACTAAAAAACACGCTTTTATAGTGAATCGAACAAAAAAAGCAAAAAATAATTCTTAATATAAAAATAAAATGATTAACAAGAAAATTAATGTCATTGGGGTAAAAGCGTGGGGTGCTCTATATCAATTGTTAAAATTTCTTACTTCTATTCCAAAATGCTGAGTTAGTGTAAAAATGTAGTACAAAGCCCCCCACGCTTTTACCCCATTGACATTAATTTTCTTGTTAATCATTTATTTTTATATTAAGAATTATTTTTTTTACTTTTTAGTTCGATTCACTATAAAAGCGTGTTTTTTAGTTTTTTTTGTACTATAATTTATTTTTTACTTTTTAGTTCGATCTACAACAAAAGCGTGTTTTTTTTTTAGTTTTTTAAGCTATCATTTATTCATTGTTAAATTTATCCTTCAGTTTGATATTGGGAGCCCGAATTTCGTGCCTGCTTGGGTTAGTCTTGCTCTTCAATGGCTATTAATTAACGGGTCTGAAGGGCCCGTATTCTCTCCGTATTCTCCGTAAACCGTATTCTCTCCGTTTACGGGGCCTCGGATGAGGCCCGTATCGATATGTTTCAAAGATTTCGTCTCTTCAGATAAAGGTCATACGAATGAAAGTGCGTTTTGAAGAAATAATTCGAAAGAAAAAAAAAATGTTTAGTGTGCCATGTCTTAAGAACGGACTAAAAAGTATAAAATTCCTCCTTTCGTTCCCCCTCCCCCTTCTTTTTTCATATTTTTACGCATTGCCATCCACTTCTGAGCTATGGTCCAAATTTCAAGTCTCTAGCTCATCGGGAAGTCAGTTTAAAATCAATTACATAATTCCACCCGGACAGACATATAAGAAAGCGAGTAAAAAAAACATGGTAAAATATAAAGTGTCAATCGTATTGTGTCTCCTTTTAAACGTATAATGTTAATTCGTATCATCACTTCTAAACGTATTGCGTTACAAAAATAAAAATAAAAATATTTAGCAGTTAGAACATAAATTGTTTTTTTCAAGTGCAACAGTCTTTTTTTTTTTTTCAATTTCCATGTTTAGAAAAACTAGACATTTGCTTATATTATGGTAAGAAATTTTTTTTCACACACCCTCACCCTTCCCTTTCTCACATAAAGAGAGAGAACACTTTTGTTTGTTTTATTTCTGGAAACAGCAAGTGTATTCGTTTTTAGGGTTGCACCTTAATCTTTTAGTCGACAAATCCGGAAATGATATATAGGATTAGTCGCCAAATCTGGAAATGATATATATGATTAGTCGCCAAATCTGGAAATGATATATATGATTAGTCGCCAAATCTAAAAATGGTATATGGAATTGTCGCCAATTCTAGATATCGTTATTCCCGATGTCCTGTTAAGGACAATGGAACAAAATTATGATATTATTGTATTGTCATCTATTTCGAATTCATCTGTCCTCTTAAAGTGGGTAAAAATCGAGTTTCAAGATTCCGTTACATGCAAGTGAAACTTATAAAAGGGTGTTAATAAAAGCGTGTTAATAATAAGAAAGAAAGATCAATTCCGATGAAAAAGTAGTTAATGAAGGTTATTGATGCGTAATAATCAAGTAAAAAATAGTTAAAACGGTAATATGCTGAACTTTTGATGGGAATTACTTTACTAAATATATTTTTTCCTAATTTTAACAACACATTTGCAAATTTTTATAATTCAATTTCATGTTTTGTATAACTTCTTTATTCTATGTAACATGGCATTCTTACGTGTATGAGTGAGGGAAAATTTTTTACGTCTCACCATAAAGAAACACGAGGGTTGTTGACGACGGACCTCATAATTTTGCAGCTCGATGTGACGAGGACATCAGAGCTGTGTGTGGCACCCCTCCTTCTGAACTACGCCACCGAGAGGACTTTCAGCTTTGAAAGATCATTTGTGAATCGGCCTCTTCAGTGGCTCCAGAGCTAGAACTGAAAACTGGACGAACATAAGTTCGTAACCATGACCGCTAGGTTACCTTGACGATGTTATGAACACGAAATCATGCTTTATAGGAATTACTTGCAATGATATTAAAATTTAATTTTCTTTCTTGCGAGATAATATTCAGAGTAACAGTTCTATATTTGAGAACAGATGAAATTGAGAACGACGAGGTCCCGTTTATTTTTTTAACATAAACACATCAATTAAAATACACCAATAAACAAATACTTTTATTCTTGAAAGGCCAATTAAATTAACTCATTCTAGCACACATAAGCTGTTCCTTATTTAAGTACTACACTGAGAAATAATTTATTTCCCGATGAAAAGCCTCACACACGTCTTTACAGAGTGGCAAAGTAAGTGGAAAAAATGAAACAATGTAACAATTAACTTAATGAGACACTTGAGAAAGGGAAATTAGCAAACACTGTATACCAATATATTAACTAAAGGAGGTCTTCAGTTCATTGATAAATCGATTAATATTTTTTTCTTATTGAGAACTTAATATGAATTATAAGTTATGTTCCTATTTGAAGGAAGAAATACTAAAGGGTAGGCAGATGTGTGGTAGGAAAAAGATGTTAAGCAACGAAATGCTCTTCTTTGGAATAATTAGAAAATAGAACGTTATTTTTAGATTCCGCACATTAATGGATTCGTAATTTTTGAAAAACTCACGAATGAAAATTAGAAGTAAAAAATTTAAGAAAATATCAATTATTAAGATCGCTAATTTATTTTTAGTAAATGAGATTTCTATTGCATATGAACATTCCTCAAATGAATAAATGATTCATATAAATTTCTTCGAATTAAATTACATTAAAAACAGGAATATGTATTTCCAAACTGCATGGAAATGGACATTTTTACACATTCGGGAATATATTCATGGCAATACAATTAATTCCATTTATTTACTGTGCAATTTTTCAAACTAAAAGTTTAGAAATGTGCATTGAATTAGTTCATAGTTTTTTTTAACGGACAATTGTTAACTTTTTCCATAGAACGATTTCTTTGAAAAAAATATAACTTTCTAAAATAATTTACCTAATTTTTGTTTTAATTTTCTATTATTTGTGCACTTATAGACATATCATCCCATCATACAGAAAAATGTTTACCAGAATAAATAGAGATACAGGTACAACTGTATCCGTTGCTATAGGAAGAAATTATGATTAAATTTGTAAACAATTTTAGAGTACACAGGTTCCAAATTATGTACACTTAACTGCTGCCTCTGACAGCTAATATAGTTTTACCCAGTTAGGTTTGGAATGGCACTGCGCTTCGATGACTTATACGGGCAAGTGACTTCATGCTGCTTCAACTCTATGCTACAAATCTTGAACCGTATTAGCTAGAGAAGGGTTGTTTGCCATTTTCTTAGCAAAACCAATCACCATATGTTTTCAATGAGTGACCGATATAGAAACCTTGCAGGCCAGCTTAACAATCGAATACCCTGTGTATCGAGGAAAATCAGAATAGGACGTGAATTATTCTGTTTTATCTTGGTAGTCTTGCATTACCTTGTTGAAAGATCGCATTTGGCAGGCCTTGAAATTAAGTGCACAACCAGTGGACGTAAGATGTCAGAAATGTACCAATCCTCTTTTTAAATTACCATCGATTTGAACTAGAGAGGTTTATGTCGTGTACCCTACGGCTCCTCCCAAAGTATCACACTAGTGACCCTATGCCGAGATCGAATTCAAGCAGATGACGAGAAGTCTCCTTGAAGCCTCCAGACTATACGGTCATCAGAATACTGCATGCAGATTTGAGATTAATCTGAAAAAATGGCATCGTGCTATACTCCTGTATCCTTTTTCTTTCAGAGCACCATAGTTGCCATTTCTCATTATAATGCATTGGCAAGGAAAGCCGAAGTAAGGGTCGCCATGAAGACAGCCCATGCTGCTGCAAACGTCGTCGCACCGTAATAGAGGATACTAATCGTGCTGCAAACATACCCATTTCCTGAATAATGGATCTTAATAAGGTTGTATGGTTTGGCAAGGCCGACCTCAGAATATGTTTGTTCTCACAGGCGTTATTTAGGTGTGGAAATTTTACATGCACAGTTCACTGTGACTCTCATCAAATCACTGATGTTATATTCACGTGACAGTGGTTGGATTTGGAACAGTGCGACGGGCAATATTATGGAACAATAACCATACCTCTTATTGAACCGTACCTCTTTATTGAATTACTACACATGTTGTTAATAATTTTTTCTTCTTATTCGAGGCATAACACGATTTTTTGAGCAAACTCCGAACTTACGAAGCTCTTTCCGAATGAAAAATCGACTACACAATTCTTGTTTCATGGTGTGCCTTACATGTCGTTCCTCCCTACTGCATTCTCGAAATACGCCGAAATATTAATCATTTGCATATCGCAAACTCTAGATCATTTCATGCGATTTTGATATTCGTCAGATAATTTCTTCCTGGTGTGGGCATTTTAATAGGGCAGCAGTATATATATATATATAGTATATACTTGTGTGTGTTTGCACATTATTTTGAATTGCTTTTTATAAACATAAGAAGAATATTAATGTAGTTAATCCTTAATTTTGATGTATTTTTGAAAATGCATGTTCATTTTTGGTAAAAGATTAAAATTAAAATAAACGCACAAAACATTTGTAGACTCGTACGTAAACTTGATACTATGCACATATTTAAATATTTTTTACTTTTAAATAACTCTCGTATATTTTCATGTAAACTCTTACAAAATCATTTATATCACTTTTCGTGTTAAAAACGAGATACAATAGAACTGACCTAAGGTATTTTAGATCCAATTTCCTGTGCTGCAAGAGTAACTATTGTGTCCTTGAGAGACCCTTATTGGTATTCATTGAAAGTAGAGGTCATGTATTGTTCTCCCTATCTAAGTGCCCACTTTTATTCAATCGGATCAGAAAACAAATGCCGTGACCTTTTTACGAGAACCTATTTTTCTCTTTGTTCTGGAATGTACTGGGAAGATATTTTGCTCAGAGTCAATAGTTCTGTATGTCTACTTTAAATCGATATCTATTACCAGAAAATTTTGCATCGAGTTTTCTTACGGATTAAAACGACTTTATATTGTGTATTTGAGATAAAACTGAAAAACTGAGGACATGTATTAGTAATACAAATCATGGGAATTTTTCATGTAATTAAATATAATTAGAAAACTGCCTTTTAGAATTTTTGCTGTCCAATTTAACTTTATTACCTTGCGTGCATTTAGCAGAGTGTGTATTGCGTGCAATGGTAAACCCCTTTCAGACTTTTCCACAGCTGAGCTCGTGTAGGTTAAACATACCATCCTGGCTCCTCCCGAGTATAACTCGGGCTCTATGAAAACTTACTTAGTACAGTTTCACGAATTATTTCACATGTACTTTTCATGGTTTCAAGTACTTGAAAAGTGTCATTATCATTCGGTGGAATTTTCTGCTAAAAGAAGACATCCTTCTGTTGAGCCTTCCCCTTCACGCTTGTCCAAAAAACATTTTCTTGACTAAAGAGAGGAAAACTGATCCAACACATCAGTATATTATTTGCTCTTCTGAAAGAGACAGTAAAGGTAAGAAAGTATGCATAGAAACAAAGTTCTACAGGGCTGATTGCAATGTTGGATTATGTGTTGGGTTATGTATGCACGGGTTCGTAACACCGTGTTTTCGAATTTATCAAACACGATCAAATTGTGAATAAAATTTCATAATGCAAATGTAAAAGTTGTAAGTAAAATTTGTAGTTCAAGATAAAAGTTTTGTATTCTATAAGCTTTATATTTATAATTAGAGTGAAATGCCTGCAAAGTTTGATGATTTCTAACATACATAAAGTCAACTTTACCGGCAAATTACAAATTTATTTAAATAGATTTTTTTTTAATTAATTTTTAGGAAATTTTTTATGTGAAAGGTGCTATTATGTTAAAAAATATATGTGTATGTATGAAAATAAGCATAAAAAATGACATTTTTCTAACCAAAATTTAGAAATAAAATGATCGCTATGATGAAACGCTACGGGGAGGATAAATGGGTGAACGCTTATTAACATCGCTCGTAAGGCAACCCGAAGGTTTAATGGTTATGGTTTCTTATCATTTTATCTTAATACTTTAATTTTTTGTCATGATACCTGAATTAAGGTATCCGACTGGTTTAAAATCATCATTTTCAAAAAAATGGAAATGTATTATTTAGTCAATTTTTGCAGAGAGTTTAATAAGGTTTCTAAAAATACTTTACCTTTAATTCTTTATTAATAAGGCCCGAATCGAAACCAAAAATTGAAATCCAAAACCGGAATTGTAAGTTTTTGGTTGATATAAAGCGCAAAATACGATTTTTATTAGTTTAAAATATTTTAGCGAATTATTTTCGTGCTTAGTAATCTTTATTTCACTTTATAAATGTTTTAATACATATATTTCGTTTTTAAATTTGCAACAGTTAAATGATTGTAATTTTTTTTTTTTATTTAAACGAGTTGCTATCTTTTCGTCAGTTGCGTTAAAATTAGAGCTCTTTAGTTCTTTTCCACTAGCACTTTTATATGGATTTAAAGCTATTTTTTTTATTAAATTAAAGTTGCCAACCCATAAACAAGATCAGCGAGGTAAAAAAAGAAGAGATTTCACGGAAATTGTTACACACTCGGAATTGTGAGTTCCAGTGCAATTGCGACAAAACTGAAAGACAGCAGCTTTCTTTTAGGTATAGATGTTTCTAATAACAATAATTCGAAAGAATGCTAAGGAAACCGCATTATTAATTTAAAGTTTTAATGTCTGCTTTTTCCATATTATGCTGTCCTTGTTATTCAACTGGATTACTACTCATTGAGGACTCAAGATTTGGCCTGTTTTCCAATTTCTCTTTAAAATGTAGTAAGTGTTTTTTTACAAAAGGCTTTTCTATTTCTGAAAAAGGTGGAAAGAACAACATTATTTATATGTGTTTTTTCCTTGGATTAAGACTTGTGAACAAAAGGATACACCGCAGGAAAAAATTGTTTTCGACTCTTAGTCTTCCATTCCTTTCGAAGTTATCTTTTCGACGGCAACAGAAATCCATTTTAGAATGCCTATTTCTTGTTGCTGAAGAAAAAAAAATGTTAAGGGTTGTGAAATGAGTGAAGAAAATAAAGCACGATAAAAACAAAGTTATCGGCTGTGGTGTGTCAGTGGAAGGAACATGGCAACGTCGGGTTTATTCCTCTTTAAATATCTTTGCCGCAGTCCTATCCATTGGCACTGACAAAGTGTTGGATACGGAAATTTTATGTTCGCATTACAGACTACGCAAATTGAAGAAACCAAATATTTCAAAGGAAAATCATGTGCTCTCAAATTTTGATGTCATTTCAGAAAACATGGAGCTTGTTGGAGTTTTCAGAATGTTTCAGCGCTCAAAACATCTACGAAAATTGCAGTATTCTGAGTATTACGGTGATGGGGATTTGAAAGCATTTGAAGTCGTGAAAAACATATATGGTAAAGACTCGGTTAAAAAGTTAGAATACATTGGACATGTGCAAAACAGGGTTAGGGGACGTTTGCTGAAATTGAAAAAGAACATAAAAAGTCTTGAGGGAAAGCAATAATTGACCAACAAATATATAAATAAGTAGAAGAACTATTAATTTTGGCAATTTGGCAAACAATTCGAAGCAATTTTGGCAATTTGGAAATTATTCAAAAAGCTGTTATTGTAATATTTTTTCATTGCTACTCTGGTAAAAAAAAATAATTAGATGCACGGTCAATGCCCAAAAGGTGCGAACTGCTGGTGTAAATTCCAAAGAGCAGAATTTGTTGGAGATGCTTTGAAAGAAAAATCAACGGATCTTCCAAATTCAGTTATAAATTCTATTCAAAATATTTCATACCCCACTATCACGGCCATGGATTGTTAGACAAATGAAGGACGCAAATTTATCAAACGGAACTCTCTACCAACTGGTCTTTAGAACAGAAACACACCCATACAGTGGTTAAAAGAGATTTTATTATCAAGGTAAAAATTCCAGAAACGATTTCTGAAGAAAGCAAATTAGCTCTAGGAAAATTCCAGAGTACGGAAACAAAGACTTAATCAACATAAGTTTTTGGCAACCTGTTTTTATTAGAATCGTCTGGATTTGAACAACATTATTTTGTGCTGTCAGCTGAGAATGCTACTTTTTGAAGTCACTATGCAGAATCTGTACACATTTCTTTAGATTAATTTTTAACATATTTCCCTGGAGACGTTTAAAGATTTTATAATCATATATGTGATTTTATTTATAATTGTACTGCATGTAGCTAGATCTGTGATTATTTTTACAACAAATTTTATTTAATAAAATAGTATCAAGATTTCATGAAAACTGGTTATATATTTCATCTCTAAAAATGTTTTTATTTTAGAACTTAATAAAGTATAAAGATGAAGTTACGAATATACGCGGGACAAAAGAAAAATATTCGAAATTTAACTATTTTGCCATTTTTGAAATTCTTTAACTAGATCATTAGTGAAAATTTTTTGTGAGAAGTAATTTTTTTTATTTACATATATATAAGCTTTTAAAAACATTTCTAGAAATATTTATTTCAACTAAAATACAGTCGCAATTATATAAAACTGTAAATGAAGTTAGTGTTCAAACTCTTTAAAATTATATTGAAGAAATTAGTGAAAATTACTATTTACATATACTCTCTCTGTCATAATTTTAAGAAATAATTATAGTGATTATTTTAATTTCAGGAAATAACATTTTACTGAAGAATTTATGCTATAAAAGTGCAAGCTAATTTTCTCATATATTTAAGGTAATAAAGATTCAAGATAAAATACATAAATAATGGAATAACTTTTTTTAATCTTCTAGCTTAAATGAAAAAACACTAAAATGAAATGTTTATATACAAAGTTTGTCTTATGTATTTAGTAGATTATTCATCTTAACTTATTAAATGTCTTTTTTGCTAGACAATTTAATGACGGCATTTAAAAAATTTTCAAGAAACTAAAATTTAATTTCGAATATTTTGCACAAATATAAATAAGATTTACGTTATTTAATTTACCAAATGAAGAGTTAAAAAATCAATTATTGAAGCGTTTTAAACTTTATTTTTTACGATGAAAAATGTAATAAATATTATTTATATAAGTGATGTTTTATGGTTTTCGCAATTTTTGTAGTGGTCACCAATATCTATGTGTGTGTGTGTATTTTTCGAGGTAATTTTTAAATAAGTTTGAAAAAGATTTTATCCGCCATTCTTACTAATCCACTTGGGAAAATTTCTTTTAAAACCCCTTGCCTCTCTCTCTCTCTCGCTCCCGTGAAATTCACAGGGTGAAATTTCTCTCTTTATTCATCCTGCCCGTGATATTTCCGGGCTGCAGTGTTGAAAAGTGTCTTGCCAAAAAAAGCTTCAAATAATCTATTTCTTAATCCCGGAATATTGTTTATTTTTTAATCTATACCAGATGGCAGTACCAGATTATTTGTAACATGTTTACTGATAATTGTTTAATTTTTTTCGAACTAATGTTAGCACAATCCAACATATATATTAGCGATACGTTTTTGTAAGCTTAGTTTAAGTACTTAGTTACGCTTTTCGTGAAAACACACAAGTTAAGTTATCTGATAAAAAAGCATATATTTTTTAATATTGTATGCATTATGGAGTTAGAGTCAGGAAGTGAATCGGATTCTACTTTTAGTACATTTTTGTCACTAACTACAATAAAACTATAGGAGCAGTAAACATTGTAGACCAATATATTGGAGGTTACTCTATTGCTCAAAAACGAGGAAAGATATACTATAAGAAAATATTTTTTTCATTTACGGTTAGGGTAGGTTCATAAGGTACTATTTTGAACTCGTACCTTATTTACAAAAAACAAGGAGGCAAAAAATCCTATTTGATATTTCGTTTATCTTTAGTAGATAATTTTTTGAAAAATATTCTGTATAAGAAATCTCTACAAAACGAGGCCAGCCCAGCTTGGAGAATAACCCCATCCATTTGATTGAAAGACAATTTATTAGACATATACCTCCAACTGATAAGAAACGGTAACCATTAAGATGATGCAAAGTTTGTTGTTCCAAAAGAGATGAAAACAATATGAGTGGCAGAAGGGAAACTTGGTACTACTGTCCGGATTGTGATGTTGGCCTTTGCCTCGGCTGGGAGAGGTGGTTGGTTTGTCGCTGGGCCTCTGCACCCAAGGTTGCGGGTTCAACCCCGGCCGAAGTCGGTGGATTTTCGTGATGCAGAAAATCGACAGCGGCCATGCCGTATGATTATGCGGCATGTAAAAGATCCTAGAGTGTATGTTTGGCTTGGATACTCCCGGCAATATTAAATCCTAGGGCAGGTTCGAATCATCAAGAGCTCAGGTGCCTCCCTCTGTGGTGGAAACTGGGCATCAAAAATTGCTTTCTGTAATTGGTATCGCCTATATGGTGCAGCGCTAAAAATTGATACCAGTTCTTGGGGAATGTACTAGGTTTGCAAACGTTTAAAATACCAATGCGCAGCCCCATTAGAAAAAAAAATGTTGGCCTTTGCATCTCATGCCTTGAAATTTATCACACAAGAAAAAATTACTAATGTTTATTTATATTATACATAAGTGGAATAAAATTTTCACTTTGTTTTAAACACATATTTTTAAAAATTTTTCTCTTTGTTGGAAAACCAACATTCAGCGATTATAAGCCTACATGTTTGCTTTACTTAAAAAATTTAATTTCGTATTTCAAGCTAAAATTTAATCCAAAAATTAAAGCATAATACATATATTGAAATCTTTTTTGTAATTTTCTTGAATAAAAAAAAAAACGCACGTTTAAGACCGTTTTTTTTCAAAATTATCAGATCGTTAAGGGGTTAAACGTATTTTTATAAAACTGCTTTCCGTAAATGAACCGTGATTATGATAATGAGAGTCACTATTTAAATTAAGTGAAGAAGGGATGCAGAAGAATATAGACCATTTATTTGTAATCTTGAAGCTAGAGGGTGACCTGTAATTGAACTTATTGGAGTTCAAGTGAAAGGGGCAGGCGAGCCAATCTAGGATAGTATTTGCAGCCCTGGGATTACGGAATCCGTTGGGTTTTTAAATTCCGGGATTAAAATAACTAATCCCGAGATTTAATTTTTGTCTGAATTGTATTTTGAATTTTTTTTCAAAGTATTGTGAATCTGGTATTACATTTAATGTATCTTATTTACTATCCTTGTACTGTTCACGTTTAATATTAGTTTTCTTATGTGTTGAACTTTGAAGGGTTCGAGACGGATTTGTATGTTAAACCGTAAAATTTGATAGGATTCTCTTATTTCTTTTGTAACTTTCTCCCCATTGCGAGTGGTGTCAGAAAAAGAACATTTATATCCGACCCTCAGTATGTCCGATGTCAGCTAACTTAGACAGAGGCATTTAGAATTTTTGGAAGATATCTATTAGGGGTTTCAGCCTCGGGGTCCCGAAATCCCGAAGCCCCGGGATCCTGGTGTTTTTTCCCATCCCGGGATTAAATTAACTAATTCTGGTATTTAATTTTTGTTTAAATTATATTTAAAAAAAATGTTCTCATAAAAATTTTCTAAAAATTTAATTTTTAAAAAATTTATATTCTTTTTAAAAAAATATGTACATATAATGTTTTTACTCAATTATATAAGTGCTATATGTAATACACACACATATATATATATACACGGGAGAATGTCGTAAGGATCTAAGTCGTTCACTGCAATGCTTACACAATAATATAAGCAACATCACAAGAATAGATTTTGTCACAGTTCCTTCTTCAATTAAATGCCGTTAATTAATAGAGGTCCTGCTTCGAAGACTTAAAACACTTAAAATCTCATTCCATTACTATGAGCTCATGCAACTGGATCTTCAATTTCAAATGAGGTTACACGTGAAATTGATTCACATTTTGATTCAATAACTGGATAAGAGGTGTATGGACAAATGCAGTTTATTAGATTTGAGACACTGTCATCAAAAATTCCAAAAGAGATGTCTCTTTTTTGAAAATGGAGGGAGACATGGTGACTAACCGAAAAGAACGTACTCCGATTTAATGACGATAATACCTACTAGTAAAGAATCCGAACGTGCATTTTTTTCGTCAGGACAATTTGTAACACAAATAAGAAGCCGTTCCAACAACGAAACTCTGGAGGAGCTGTGTTTTTATAAGCTTATTTACAGAAACGCAAGAAATGACGAATGCTTTTTTTTTTTAAATTTCATTACGTACTATTTTTTATGATGAATAAATTTTTTTTATTTGTTTCATTAAAGTAATATTAAATTAATTTTTAATTATATTTTTAGTTTTATAATGCAATTTTAAATATGCTAATATGCAAGTATTTTTAATAACTAGTCCAATCTTAATCCCGGGATCTGGATAGTATAATCCCGAAATCCTGGGATTAAAAATATGACACGGGTTTGCAAACCCTAATCTAGGACGATTAGCAATGCTGCGGATTTCATCTTTAAGCAAAGTATTAAATTAATTATTTATGGAACTTTATATTAATAATCAATTTTTTATAGCTCATCTCGTTTAGGTCGATCTCAGATAGTAACCTGATAGTTGTGTTCAAAAATGTTGAATTTATACACTTCTATTTGTAAAAAATGGCACCACGAAGGAATCATCAGAGTTAAATGAATTTTGCAGTAAATATCAATTATAGGATGTTACGCAAAATAATAAAGTTTCAAAGCCAGTGCGCATGCCTGACGTGTAGAGCGCCCTCTGAACTGTTGCTGAAAGGGTATAAATAGAGGGCTGTAGCGGGAAGTTAAAAATAGTTAATGATTATTTGTTAGTGACGAACGTTTAGTGAGACCTAAGTATGCGCCCACGACAAAATAGGGAGAAATTCCAACAAATTACAGATTTTTAACGGGGGAAGATTATCGGCCTTCGAGAAGCAGGATTTTCCTATCGCACAATAGGAGCTCGTGTGCAGCGGAACAATTCTACAGTGATGCGAGTTTGGAATCAGTGGACCGACGAGCACCGATCAACTGGAAAAACTGGCAGTTGACGACGGACAGCGTGCCGTGATCTACACGTGTTCTGCATGGCAGTGAATGACGGTGCATTTCCTCCAGGTAGTTGGCAGCATGTTGGTCTATTGCTACAGGTGTACTAATGTGTGCTTCATCAATTCGTTGACGCCTACTGCTCCGTGAATTGCGTTCAACTGTGCCTTTATAGTGGATCCCCCTCACGGCAAACCATCGATGGCTGCATCTGCTATGAGCTCATCAGCACAGAGCCTGGCAAGCTGATTGGCACAAAGTTGTCTTTTCAGATTAATGAAGCTTCAATTTGTGGGATCATGATGGCTACATTCGTGTTAGAAGCTATGTCGGTGAACTCTGCTTCCAGAGAGCGTTATCGAACGACATAGTATCCTAACACCCGGAGTTAAGTTTGAAGTGCGATTTCGTATCATGGATGATCCAATTTGCTACTAATTAAGGGTAATCTGAATAGCAACAAGTATGTTCGCAAAGTGCTACAGCAGAAAGTCATTCCCTTCATTTAAGGTATCCTTGGAGTTATCTTTCAGCCGGATAATGCACGCCTACATGTTGCAAAGACTGCTTGAGACTTCTGCTCAGCCCAACGCATGCAAATTCTTCCTTAACTTACTTATTCGCCGGATATGTCACCTATTGAACCCGTGTGGGATTTGGTTGGTCTGCGTCTCGCTCGTGATCCGCTTTCTGCAGTTTCAATAGACAAACTTTTGCTGCACATACAAGCAATATGGAATTCTCTTCCACAAGCAGACATTCAAAATTTGTTTGACCCCATGCCATGTCGTATAGCACCACATATTGCAGCGCGTAGTGAAATACACCAAATACTGATTTTGGTCACTTAATATTGTTTCTTTGCTTTGAAAATTTCGTCATCTATTTATACTAATACCAATAAATTTCCTTTAATTCTCATGATTCCTTCATAGTGTTGCATTTTTTTAAAAAAGCAGTATAAATATGTATCATCCTTTGTTGAATTCTAACACTTCAGTAGACGAGAGTATGTCAAATTTCCGTATGTCAATAAAAAGGAAACAAGTAGAAAATTCTCAAAAAAAAAGTATTTATTTTCTAAATTTGTTTGTTACTTACTATTTTTCTACATAATTGTACAGTGAGTGAGTGAATATTTACGTCCCACTGTTCAGCTACACGAGGGCTTTTGAGGACGGTCCGCGTAATTTTGAACCATGGTCAAGTGACGCGGACGACACCTGAGCTGACACCCCCTCTCCTAACTACCACACCACACCAACGGGAGGACGTTTGAGCTCTCGACAAATTTTGCGTGCATCACTCCCCTATACGGCGGGTTTTCAGTGGTACTGGGATCGAACTCATGACATGCTAGCCACGATCCGATGCCTAGAGCACTTGGCTACCGCGGCCACATAATTGTACAATTGATTCTAAAATTTTTGTTCCGATCAACGAGTTTTGCTTTCCCTCTTCGTGCATTTTCTACA
Organism: Trichonephila clavata; assembly: GCA_019973975.1. Classification (NCBI taxonomy): domain Eukaryota; kingdom Metazoa; phylum Arthropoda; class Arachnida; order Araneae; family Nephilidae; genus Trichonephila; species Trichonephila clavata. The sequence goes on from BMAO01028679.1 coordinate 87,169, forward strand.
ACTATTAATGAGAGCCTCTTATGCATGGTACTTTTTTCTTCTTCTCCATAGGTGTCTGAATAGAGAATGGAGAGGTGAGAAGAGTATGTGACAAAAAATTATTTCAATTACCCTTTCCAATCATCAACAGAAGACCGACCGGTCATCAAAACGTTTCCCCGATCTTCCAGGAGCAATCTCATCTATCACTGTCGCTCATGGTTCCTGTACTCCTCTTTTATCTCCGGATGAATATCACAAGCACTTCTAATAATAAATTATTAAACCTGTCTAGGCAATTTCTATGTATATTAGTGAAACGGCGAGTTCACTGTGATCCCGCATTTCACAATCGGAAAGGCATCAAGTACAGCATCCCACAAAAAAGCGCACAGACTAAGGAAGTCAATTCAAATGGTGATGGATTAAGGTATCCAATTGCGACAATATTTTTCTTAAATGGAGACATGGTGATTTTTTTGGTTGAGGTTTTTAGGTTTCTTAAGTACATTTTAAGTAAAATATGATAACATTAAGAAAAAATAAATAAATTATTATTCCTAAAATAAGAAAAAAGGGTGAAAACTTACAAAAAATAACATAAACGTGGCACATTCTGTACCAAAAGTTTATGAACAAATTTTCCATTTTTTTAATTGTGATGTGTTGCTATGTTATTCATTTTTGAAATGATTGCCTGGATATTTTAATTCTTGCAAACACTAGTGCATTTAAATCTTAGTTATTATATGAAATTTCTTTAAAAAAAACATTGATTATATTGACATAAGGGACTGTAATTTTTGTAATCCGAAGGTTAAACCACTTCTACTATTATACAGAACATACACAAAAAACTCCAGTTAAATGTTTGTAAAACTTTTTAGCAATAGTTGCCCCGTTTGAATATTTAAAAAAAACACACACATTTCAGGTAGAACGCATTTTAAAGTATGACATCTTGCTTAAAATAATGGCATCTGGTTTCACTTGTAGTTTTGTTCTAGCGAACGGAAAACAATAAACTTGTCATTTTTATAAAGCTAATAAGATGGTCTGTCAAATAAAAGCATAAAAAGTTTCTCAATTTATTGGCCAAATTCACAATTTTAGGTACCTTAAGATTAAAGGATGACATAATATTATACATGACACCTCATTGTCCGGCACGTACGAAATTGATAACGATATCCGCGTATAAATAAATCTCTTGCATATACAGGTTGTTCCGAAAATTGAGCTCAAACTCTGTACGGCTAGATTCCTTATTGGGAGTGCACAGAAAAAGACTCAAAGAACTGTACCTGTACGATCCAAAATTTACGACAGTAATAAGGTAAAGGATAATGTTTGATTACTCATGATACGGTAACAACGCTTTTCTGTGCTCTTGCATGTGATTAGCTGAATATGGTAATACCGGTCACTGGATTGGACATCGGGGTCGGATTCTATGTGGCCTCGTTAAGGGGTCTAAGGACTCTTAAATTGCAAATTTTTCAATTATTTGAAAAAAATATATATTTTAAAGCCTTAACATTTCTGAGCATTTTGATACCAAAATGTTGTTGATACTGTAAAAAGTTCCGAAGTTATTGAGAAAAAACTAGAGAAATTTAAACAAAATCCCTATCTCTTTCGTATCTTTAACTTCATTTTTCTCAAAACAACAAATTTTTAGCTTGAGCGCAGAAATTCTCAGAAACTATTTATGAGATCGATTTGAAATTTCATACACGTGTTCAAAATATGGCTCTTCATAACTTATACTTCAATTTTCAAAAAAAAAAATTAATAAATTTTTTTTATTTGAATTTTCATTTATTTTCTTCTTAAAATTTTAAAATTTTCGTTGTAATTGTATTTAAAAAATATTTTTTTTCTCTAAATTTTTTTAAAGTTTGTATAACTTTGAAAGTGAACATTTTTATACCAAGTAAAGTTAATTTTGTAAATTTTGATCAATTTTGTACTTCAGAATTTTGGCGCGCTGTAAAATACTAATTTTCAAATTTTTGAAAAATTGTCCAATTTTTATTTCCTTATAAATTTTAAAATTTTTTTCAAATTCTCCGGAAATTTGAGAACGAATGTAAATATATATGATTATCATGTGATAAAAATTTCAAATGCTTATTCGGCTTTATTGCTAAGTTACATTGGTTTCAAGAAGGATATTTTTTTCCAGTGCACAGATATATGTTAAGGGTCCTGAGACCCCTTAATCCACAATCACAAAATTTCACACTGTTGGAATAGCACTGATGAGGATATCGAGAAGCAAGCAGGCGATCTCACTCAAAACATCTTAAACGCTTACGAAAGCTCCTCACGCCAAATACACACGAATAATAAATTCTTTATTGAAAATGAGCTCAAATCACTCTTCAGAAAACGAAACCAGGCCAGAAAACTCTGGCAATACACCAGACAACCCAACGACAAAAACGCACTTAACAGGCTCCAAAACAAAATATACGATGGAAATTAACGCCTTCATACAAAAACAATGGGAGGAAAAACTCACTTCCCTGGACACTGAGGACATTTCCTCATGGAACATGGCCAGGCGTTTCAGGAAGAAGAGATCCCCCATCTCAGCCGTGACAGGCCCCTCCGGGATTGCCTATACAGACAAACAGAAAGCTGAAACGCTAGCAAATTCGCTAGAAAATCAGTTTCAGCTGAACAACATCTCCAATCCTAAAAATGACACCAAACACACGAGGCTTGTCAATAGGTTCCTTATCAACGACAATAATTTCGACGATACCCCAACTGACGCTAAACCCTCTGAAATTCACCACTATATTAAAATATTAAAATCAAAAAAGCCCCTGGGCGTGAAGGCATAACCAATAAAATGGTTAAAAATTTTCCCATGACTGTCATCTTCCAACTAACAGATCTAATAAATAACATTCTAAAAATAGGCTACTACCCACAATCGTGGAAAACAGCTCAGTTGTACCGATCTTAAAGCCTGGCAAAGACCCCACGTTGGCCGACTCATACCGTCCAATCTCGCTCCTACCTATCCTCAGCAAAATCACTGAGAAAATAATCCTAAATAGACTAAACGATCACCTTATACAAAACGACATCCTGATACCGCAACAGAACGGCTTCAGGCCCAATCTCTCCACATCACACCAACTACTTCGTGTGGTGGAGTACGTGAAAACCGGATTCGCCGAAAATAAGTCCTGGGGCTGTTTTCCTCGACATCCAAAAAGCTTTCTACAGAGTCTGACATACTCTATAAATTAATCAGAACTAACACCCCACCATACCTAATTAAATTAATTAACTCCTTGATAAACAACAGAAATTTTGCAGTCCTCATTAACCATTCCTATTCATCCCTGAAAAATATCAACGTGGGAGTCCCGCAAGAAGCCCTCCTCTCGCCCACACTCTTTAATATATTTGTCAATGATATCCCTAGGACAAGCTTCTCTACAATCTGCATGTACGCCGACGACACGGCAATCCTGGTACAGAACAGTGATTTAAAAATAATCACCCACGCACTACACAAACACCTAGCTAGACTAGAAGATTGGTTCTCCACCTGGAAAATTGCCTTTAATGTAGGCCAAACGGAGGCCGTCTTCTTTTCTCGTCACATCAGAAAGAAACCACCAGACTTCTTTTTACACAACACCCACATACCCTGGTCTCAAAACACCAAATACCTTGGTATCATTCTAGATAAAAGACTAACTTTTAAACAACACATCACACGACTACGTAAAAATTTCAGAATTTCCGTGGCTAAAATCTACCCACTAATTTCCCGGAAATCTTTCTTATCTCTCAGAAACAAAATGCTTTTTTATACTCAAATCCTAAGACCCACCCTCATCTACGCCTGCCCAATCTGAGGTCATGCAGCCTACTCGAATATTAACATAATCGAAAGAGCTCAAAATATAATTATCCGTACCATCACTAAAGCTGATTGGTACATCCGAAACGAAGACATCAGATTTGCTCTAAGCCTTAAAACCCTCAGAGAGGTAATCAAAAAGATCGCCATCAAATATTTTAATAACATTGACACTCACGAAAATAAAGCAATCCAAAGAATTGAAAAATATCCCCTGAACCCTCTCCTAAATAGATCTAGAAACATCCTCTGCTAAGTACTTTACTTCCAAATTCTACTCCCAACTTTTCACCCAGAACTTTCTACCCCCGTGAGGCTGCAATCCGATTGGCCGGCGCCGTTTCACCCAAAGTAGTTAAAAAACCCTCGTTTTTTCAGGCAACTTGCACTCAGCGTTATAAATATTATTTTTTAAAAAATGTTTTTTCTACTCTTAATACTATTCTGCAGTACTGGGCTAAGCTACACCCAAATCTTCATTGATAGGAGGTTAAGTTTCCACAAGGAAACAGGCACTCCATTAACCATTCTACGTATATACTGTCGAAATATTTTTTCCTAATGGGACGTAATGAGGTATCGGGACGTAATGAGTACACACACACATTTATGTATATACTTGTATCTATAGTCGGACTTCTATTTAACGTTTACTAAATCACGAAAGAAGTTCGTTATATAGAAGTTCACCCTTCAATTCAATATTCTTTATAAACCACATAAAACAAATTTTAAATTCATAAACACTATACAGTAGAACATCGTTTATCTAGATCAATTGGGACCGGACAACGTTCGAATAACCAAAAACCGAATGCCATCCATGCAGCATATAATACTGGACATTATGCAAATATTGAAAATCATCACATGTGGGAAACGTGATTGAATAAAAAGCAAAATAGGTGCAAAATGTCGCAATTTTACCCTGATTGGGGAAAATAATCACTTATTTTTCATGGTACCATTGTACACCTTCGTTTTTTCTACGCAAGGTCTCTGATTATCTTTAGCAGCAGGAGTTGAGTGAGACAGCACTCTGATTGTTGTTCGTATCACTCCATAGCTGTCTCTAACACAAAAAACGTGTCAGAATTTGCTACTCTCGTTGTTGTTGTCCTCGTCTTGATCCGTTTCATCGTCGACAGGGTCGGATTTTTCTTGCATGGAAGTCAGAATTTCGTCATCATTTAGAAATTCACAGTCTTCTGCATCGCATGCTATCCAGGTTTCTACATCAACAAAACTCAACAAAAGAGAACGCATACACCTCCTCACTTGGAAACAAACTGACCTAATATTCTGCGCAGATGTTTACCAAATCACACAACTGAAATTCCCCAAATATCCCTCACCTTGGGGTTTCCCGTCACTTTTGGCCTCTCACGAAACAACTGTTAAATATTGCTCTGTTCGAAAACGCATCCGGACTTTGGTTCGGATATTTGACGCTTCGGATAATAAACGTTGAGATAAACGACGTTCTACTGTTTGTTAAAAGTAATTTTGCATGCCTTTTTGCAAATTAATATCTATTTATTTTATATATCTTACCCATCACAAAATAAAAGAAAGGAAAGGCGACTGCAAGAAAAAAGAATGTCGAAGGAAAAACTGAATTTTCAACATTAAGAATATAATTTTATTTCAAAATAAATGAATTTTAATGACATTTTCTAATTTAAAGGATACAAGTAATTTTAAATACATACATTATTTTATAACTAGAAATTCTAAACATACATAATGACATGCGTCCTTAAATTTAATTACTCAAAATATCTCTTAATTTTGTTTGAGTTTTTTTTGTTTGGAAAAAATACTTTATTTCATACTCCACCTCACGTCCTTGCAATGCACCAAAAATCCCTTCGAGTTTTTTCTTAATTTTCTTAGATATTTATTGCTATCTATAGAAATTGCTCGCATCCCGATGCCTTCGCAAATTGAAGAGCTCCCTCTATTGCGAAAGGTCTAGAGCAGGGGTGGCCAACCCGCGGCACGCGTGCCACATTGTGGCACGTGAGAGTCGCAACGGTGGCACGCGAAGACTTATTGAAAAATTACAAAAATGTTATGAAAATATTACTGAATTAATTTAATTGTAATAGAAAATTATCATAAAGAGAATATGCAAAAAACAGAAATTTTCAGCGTGAGATTTTAAAGGTGCTAAACAAAATTTTTTTTCAGTATACCAAAAATGAGATCATGCTCCAAAGCTTACTATTCCACAGCATTGTAACGTTACGAGAAAAATGTTGAGTAACTTGAGACTAAAAACAAATAAATTCTCTCTCTCGTACTGTCGAATCTGCCCAAAAAGTCACCCTCTCTCGGGAGCGGTTAATTTTTAACATCTCGGATTTCCACTCGAATTTCAGCTTCCCCTTGCATTGCTGAAGCTATGCAAGGTTTAACTATGGCTCTCAGTGTGATGTCAGATAAAAAGATTTTTCCGAAGGTGTTGACCATTTACGATTTTTGTAATGTAAATAAGAAACCATAAAAGCCATCCTCTTAATTTTGTTAGCATCTTCAATAACTAATCCAAATATAGATGATTTAGTAAAAAAAACTACAAATTCAAAAGCCAGATGAAGAAAGTACTTATTTCTTAATAATCATTCAAAATTAAATATTTAACTTACTTATTTTTATTTTGTACCTAAGCTAACTGACTGATCATGTAAAAATTTATCAACAATGAAGTATAAGTTTCTACTTTTTTTTCCTTATACCTTTTTTTTTTTTACATTTTCACTATATAGAACTTGCATTAAAAAAAGTTTTTGGTGTAAATAACCCCTAATAAGCCTATAAGTAATATTTTTTCACATTTGTATATTTTTTAGTTTGGTGAAAAAGTTGGAAGAGTGGCACACGTAATTGTTTTTTTGATCGGATTGTGGCACGCTTCCCAAAAAGGTTGGCCATCCCTGGTCTAGAGAATGGAACCTTTTTATTTCGTATTGTGTGTATCTACTTCAAAATTGCCTCGTCGATGAATCATAACTTTGTAATCCCGATTTTTTTATAATAGTTGATAAGCTGTTTGGAGAAATACCCAATTTTAAAGCAATATACTTTTTCTTAAAGCCTTTATCCACTTCCTAAAGAATTAAATTTTTTCTTTGTTGCTCAAGTACTTACGTTTTGACATTTTTGAGCTACAAGAAACCAAGTTACTAGGACGACTGATCAAAACTACAAATGAACTTAGACTAGTTGAAGGACAGGAGATAACTTCACTGAGGGTGAAAGGGTATATCAAAGATGTTTCAAATGAACACAATGGGAGTTAAGTGTTGCACTTCTTGGATGAAACATCAAGAACTCTAATTGCTCTCGGGGAGTTAAGAACCTAACATATAAAATTATTTCAAGATTTATATAAATGTGTTGAAAGAGAGAATTCCTTGAAATGTCCAGAAGTACTTCAAAAATCGGGAGAGAAAAAAATTAAATAACAAGAAGAAAGATTCATTATATAGAAAATGCACTTCTCTATTGGGAGATTATTTTACGAAGAAAAACATGAAATTTGCATGGTTCCAGGACAAAGTTCGCTATATAGAGGCCCGTAATATGGATTTTCGACCCTATATATTTTGGTTTGTCACTGGCCTTCTGCACCCAAGGTTGCGGATTCGATACCGCAAGTCGGTGGATTTTCGTGATGCAGAAATTCAACAGCGGCAATGTCGTATGATTATATGGGATGTAAAAGATCCCTAGAGCATCTGTTTGGCTTGGGAGCTCTCGGCAAAATTAAATCCTGGTATAAGTTCGCATCGTCAGAGCTCAGGTACCTGCCTCTATGGAGGAACTGGGAGTCAAAATTACCTGCGGCGATTGGTTTCCGCCTATGCGGCGCTGCACCAAAGAGTGAATACCAGCTCTTGAGGATGTACTAGGTGTGCAATGGTAAAAATACCAATCCGCAGCCCATTGGATAAAAAAAATTTAAAATATATATATATATATATATATATATATATATATATGCGTGTATGTCCTTGTGTATACTAATAATTCTCTTTCAATTCTATTTAGTTTGAGTTAACACGATAACTCCCATTGTAACAAAAATATTTTGTTTAAATTTTTAATCTCTAATACTGGACTGCGAGTAATAAAACACAATTTCTATTTGTGAGAGTTCCTTAAATTATATAAACACAATAAGAAATTCTATCTGCTTTGCAAATTTCAAGATATCTAGCTCACGGTAAAAAAGACTACGCTCCATTTCGTGAAGGAACTGGAAACGACATGTGGCGAGGCAATACTAAAACGGTGCTGTAACTTTAAGTTGATTATAGCCAACAAGATGCTTGGACTGACGAAACCTTTCTAGCTCTACTTATCAAGCTTTATTCATACGAAAAATTAAAATTTTTATTAGAGGTGATAAAGTAAGCGACCGAAAAATTTAAAGAGGCCTTTTCGTGATCATATAATTTTTTTGAACATGCTTCTCGTTCATTGCCATAATACAAGAGAGGAAACTATTCAATTTTCAAGTGAACCCTGTTCTTCCCTGGATGCAGGGAAGAACAGGATAAACGCATTATAAAAATACAGTGACATGTTTAAACGAAAAGTGAATAAAAAGTTATTTATACAAATGATATTTTTTAGGGAATATTAAATCCCTATTACTAAGGCCCATGACAACAATTAATGATCTTACATTTCTTGGAATCACCACACAATAAATCTATCAGAAATTCAAGATTTAAAGAGTAAATAATAAATCAACATGTTTTCAATTCTTTAGAAAAAGACAAATTTAGACCTGTTTCGAACAAGGGTAATAGGGTTTGTGAATTAGATGTTATAGCTAAGCGATATTCGAATTACATCAATTTAAGTTATTACATATATATGTATATGTATATGTATATATATATATATATAAAATTCACGCTCGTCAACTTCATTTTATAAATGCTTTTTCATTTGTAATGGTGCTGACCCTGCAAGACTTTCACGTGAATTATTAACTGTTAGCTTATACACAGGATGCAATCATAACTTTAACACTGAAAAATTATGTACTCGGCGTTTTTCAATTTTTTCTTACGTACCGTAAAATCCCGCGTATAACGCGCACCTATACTTTCAGGCAGAATTTTTAAAATTTTTTAGGTATATTCGTCATATAAAGCGCATCGTCTTTTTATGCAGAAGCCTGAAGTGTAGGTAGGCAATACTTTTATGTTTCGAGGTATTTTCTTTGACGTTTTAAAAAAAAGTTCACTTATAGAACTATAACCATTTAATTTCAAATGACGTGTCATTTCTTTCAAATAACACTAGTTTTATGTATGTAAAAGACAAATCTTTTATACTCATCTCGTTATTTATTTTTAAGTCTATCTTTTTTATACTCGGCGTATAATGCGCACCTGTAAATTCTCATTTCATTTTTGGTGTTAAAATGCACGTTATACGCCGGATTTTACGGTAATTACTTCGTACGATATGTGTCAAACAATCATAAGATCCAACCAGATCAGTCGTGTGAGTTTTTGAACTTCCGGTTGACGCTCTGTATATGTACTCCCGTTTTCATTGAAAATTCTCGCTGCCTATTGTAACTACTACGCGGCACCAGGCCTGTGTTAATCGTCGTTTGCTTTTGTATGATTGTGGTCTACAAGTTAATAAAAATGGATAATTATATTATTATTATGCAACAAGCCTCTTCCATTACATATCAATATACCTTCTACATACACTGTATAATTAACGACAGATAAATCTTTGAAACCATGTCCTCAATATTTAAGTAAAAAAATGTTTGCACTCACCAACGAATACATACAGTCACACCCTAATATAACGAACTTTTCTCTGTCCCTGATTAAAAAGAAGGTAAAAAAACAAACAATTTAAACAAAAATAAACCCCGAATTATAGAATTATTTCAACAACTGGAAATTTTTTATCAGGCGTTTTTAGAAAAAAATTTGATTTTTTTTTCTCAAACGATACATTGCTTTTGTTTAGAACATAAAAACAGTTTTCTTCAAAGTAGCAAATTTTGAAGGGAAAAGGTGCTTTTAGAATTAGTTAACTTTAAAAACGCAGATGAGTTATGAGTATAATCTATCGTATGAGTTTTGAATAGGACAGGAAATTCTTTCCTTATATTAACCCACTCCACAAAACAGGAGATAGTTTTAAAATTTTAAACATAATGATGCGTTTGATGAGGGCAATTGAAGTTGAGGAATCTGTTGATTTGTCGAAGCATATGAATAACGATTCTGATGCAAAAATCGATAAGGAAACTATTATTAAAACTGTTACACTTTTTAAGGCTTTACATTGTTTGGAAACTGTGAAAACATACCTCATGAAGCCGGATGAAAATGATGTAGAATTTTATTCTCTACATAACGTCGAAAAAGAACTATTTCCAGTTAGGAATAAAAGATATTATTAAACATTTATTAGTCAGTACTTTAAAATTTCTAATTTATTGATGTATAATAACTCACTAACAGTGTTTTTAGTTGTTGAATAAACAATCGGAAATTTCAAACTAAGAACATTTTTTCTGTAGTTCCTGATTATAGAAATTCCAAAAGATAAAAAAAAAATATTTGTATTTTGTTTAGACCGTGACATAACGAATAACTCCGAATTAACGAGAAAAATGTTCGGCAAAGATGAATTCGCTAAATCGGAGTCTGACTGTATAAATATATATATATATATATATGTAATGACTTCTTCTAACTCTCTTTAACTGTACCCCGTTAAATCATTTCCTATTTCTTTCGCATCTTAATCTAATTGCTCGCGCGCATAATCTTAATCTTAATCTAATTGCTCGCGCGCATTTGGATCCAATCATGACTCCTGTTACAAAAGAGTCGTACGACCTTCACCGCCAACGTAAAAACTCGGAGCAGACGGTTATGTTTCCTTCTTCTTCGCTCTTGTCATCATGTGGTGTGCTACAGCTAGCGTTTGTGTGTATTGTGTTGTTTGTGTATGTCTATTTGTCAGTACGTCCATCTAAATGTCTTCCATGTTAAATGTTTAATAAAGAGGAATAACTGTTCGACGATTGCTTCCTCCATAATAATGAACATGCATCATCAACCCTCAAAAATAGTAACCTTATACGAAAAAACCAACACCGGCCACGCTGTGAAAAATCCTTTACTAAATTCGTCGCAATCTTTACTAAATCCACGACAACATCTATTATATATATATATATATATATATATATATATATATATATGTGTGTGTGTGTGTGTGTGTGTGTGTGTGTGTGTGTGTGTGAAACGTAGCTAATTCCACAACCATTGTTGTATAAACTCAAGACGTCTTATTTCTTTGTATATAGCTGTTAAATGAAAGTTAGGAAATGTGGAAAACTAGTTTTGTAAAATTGTTATATTAATTAATGCTCATAATTGGAAAAATGTTGTATTGTTTTGTATGTCATATGCTCTTGAAAATATTTTATGCTATGTACTATTGGAAAATTGTTGTATTTTTATATATAGGCTATATAATCTTTGTATGGTAAAATTTTTACATTGATCTAGATAGTAGAAAAATTTCTGGTTATTATTTTGTGAACGGAGGAGTTAGCGAATGGATGATACTTTATTTTAAATTGGTTCAGTGTATTTTTTAAAGGGGGGGGGGAATGTAATATAAAAATAGATATTTCTTTTCGTAACATTTAATGTAAAACTTAATGATTCAAGATGAATGCCATATTTCGTCATTCTTTTCCCTCCAGACACTAAACCTTCCCCGTAGACTTAGTAACGCCTCTGTCTAGAAGCACAGAACCAGTAGGGTCCTGGAAAACCCATAAATCACGGGATTGGGGGAATTTGCCTGTTCGCTTCCTCTTTCTACTTTCCTTATTTAAATATCGCTGTCCCCCAAAGTCGGGACTCTTATGACTGTTAGAAACTTTGTAACACGTTCTTCCAGTGTTCTCACCTATGAAGGAAACCCCATTATTTGAATAAAGATCTTGAATTCTATAGTTGTTGTTACTGGGTCGTTGAGATATTTCATATATATATATATATGTGGGTGTGTAATTGTGTTGCCTTCATATTATCGCTATTTTTGATGGCTTTGACGAAGCAGTCATTTGAAAGAGTAAAGTAGTTTATTGAACATTTAACGAAAAGCGTTTCAACATAGCAAGTAGTAGACAAGAAGACACAACCAAGCAAAACACAAACCAAGCTGCAGCCGATTACATGACAAAAAGAAAAAACAGAAGAGAGAGGGATACTATTCAAATAGCAAGTATTTACATATGGGGAAGAATCGGGAAAAATACATTGTAAAAAATAGTCACGTGTGTAGGTGAAGGGAATAACAAGTTATTTATAGAAATGATATCATTGTTTAGGGAATATTAATCCATATTACTAAGGAGCCTGGAAACCATTAATGATCCTATATTTCTAGGAATCGTCAATAAATCTATCAAATTTCAAGGTCTAAAGAATCAGTAAAAAACCAACATGTTTCAAATGCTTGAGAAAAAGCGATGCGTTTCGAAATAAGGTATTATGATTTATGAATTAGATGTTATAAATAAAGGAGATTCGAATTATGAGCAGATATCAATTTAAGTTATTACATATATATATATATATATATATATATATATTGTATTTTTAGAACAATATGTAATATATATTTATTACATTACGAAAAGTCAGTAGGCTAAAAATCTTGAAATTATCGATTTTGATATTTATAAAACTTCCAATTCAGGACCTTTCCAGTGATATAAAATATTTGTCATTTTATGAATTAGAAGCATGTCAGAATGAACTTTGAAAAATATTCAGCTTGCACGCCACGCCCCTTTTGGAATGATAAAAAAATAAAACCGTCCTTTTAAATCAAAGAAGAACTTTCAGAGCCTTAATGTATAATATATATCTATGTATTACTTTTTTCGAGTTATGACATTTTTTTTCATCAAAGGTTATTGCGTAGGATGTTATGAAAAATCTCATTGGCTGTTTTGCAAGTATTAAATTTCTGATATATAGCATTTTAAATTAGATAAAACCAATTTTAGACTTCACAGAAAACATATTCCAATTCTGCCCTACATTAATTAAATCCGAAATTTAATCTAACTCGATTTAAACTTCGGGACTCTAGACAAAGAACGAAACGAGAGATCAAGCACAATCATAATTCTTTCTTGCGGAGATATCAGTTCCCACCAATTTATTTCCACGGAATTTTACACCTTGCTTCAATTATTTTCTTCGAGGTCTAATCCTAAATTAAATTGACATCTTTTTAATACAATCTTATCCTCGCGGAAACTCAAAACCAGATTTTTCTTACAAGCACCCTCCCCCCCCCCTACTTTATTTCTCTTCACATCAATTTCATTATAATCAAATTGAGTTAAAAGAAAATGATACGAGGAAAACAAGAAAAAAGAAGATGCATGAACTAAAATAAAAAGTTCTTAATTTAAATAGAGATGTACACGAATAAATGAAGTAAAAATAAGGCAAGGCGTGGAACAATTTAAAATGGAACACCGAACTATTTTGAAGAAGAAAGACGAGCCGATCTAATTACCCATAATCCCCTTCTACTACTCAGTATGTTTTACCAGCTTGGATACAGTGACATGGCGGATTACTTTGTAAAGCCCAAATTTTATAAATTAAAAGTGATCTGGTGGCAACAACTTGCTCAGGATAAAAACGTCATACATCACGTGATAAAATGAAAATATGTGGGATCTTGTGAAGGCTTTGTTGGATGCGAGAAAGAAAGAGGTCAGATTAGGACAGGCGGGGATGAATGATGACGTGTCTTTCTTAAACTTTATGTCAGTCGAGTGGTGTATAAATGTTGTAAAAGAGCTTTAGAGTTCATAGAAAGATTAAGTTGAGAAAAAAAAAGAATCTAATATTTTAAAAGGTATTTGTTTATTTTTTTCGTTTTTTCACTGCAATAAAAGTATAAACATGACGTATTGAACAACTTTGAAGTTTCTTCTTATCAAACACACAAAAAAGACAGTTTAGAGGTCAGTAAACCTTATAAAAATAAAAACTGACCATTGAATATATAACTATATATATAGTATAGTCTTGACTATAGATTAAAACAGTACCTATCAATATAGTATAACAATTAATGCCAAATTTTTAATTAATATCATTGAATTTAATTCTGAAAATGATTCCCATAGATCGAGAATTATATATTAATTAAACAAGATGGTATAATTTTAATCATTTTGGTTTAAATGATGGCCAGGGATCAGTTTTAAAAGAGCATTTGAAGTAGGGGCTCATATTTTATTAAAAAATTAATAAGAAATATAGAATAAACACATGACGTGATGTAGAAGTTTTTAAACTGAAAGGGTATTTCAGCTTCATTTCATTGCAAGATTCATCTATCATATTAGAGGCTACGTAATCTAGTATATGTGATTAGAATGCACATTAAGCTTATTAAAAAAGCTATATATAGAAAAGAATTCTTAGCTAAGCGAAGAGAAGGAATGACTTATGGCGCAGGCCAATTTTAAAACAAAACTGTTTTGGAAAAATAGTGAATTTTAGATTTAACATGTTTTACTTCATTTTATATTAGATATTGAATTAAAAAGCAAATTAATTTTAAAGTTTTTAAATTTTCTCTATTGTACATTTCATATACTTTCATTTTATTTATTTTATGTATTTCATTTATTTTTGAATATATTTAATATATGTTTCTTGCAAAAATTAGATAATGATATTTCCTATTTTTCGTAATTTTGAGGTCAGACAGGCTTTTTATAAAAAGCTTATATTTTTGTTTAATGTTTTGAAATTGAACTGTTTTATGCCTTATTTTAATGGTATATATCTATAAAACATATTAACAACTTATTACAAAATTTAAATATTGTTTTGATATTTATTTACTGATTTGTATTCTTCAAATTGCGTTTTCTCAGTTTGAGTTTTTTCATGAAAACACAATATTTAAAAGTACAAACCTTCTAAAGATATTTATGAAACAACTTGAATTTTGGTCTGTATGTTTATTACAATGTACTTAATAAAATTAGGAATCCATTTTTCAATATTTTGATTAGAAAAAATTTTATAAAAGAAAATATAGCAGAAATCATGCTTTTTTAGCCTTTTTTCCGTTGTTGTATACATTTTAATTTTTTTTTTTCCAAAACTAATTTGTTTATTGCAAAATAGATCCCTAAAGTTATTGCCTAAAAAAGTCTTATAAGCCTAAAAAAAAATTTTGGTGTGAAAACAAAAATAATTGTAAAAGAAGAAGAAATTTAAAAATCGTTAAAAAAATTTTTAAAAATTAAATTTTTAAATTTTTTATTAAAGTTAGCTTTATTTTTCATGGTAAAATTTCTTTGTTTAATAGTAACTGTTTATAATATACACAAAGGATATTTTAAAACCCTTAAATAAAAAAAAAATTGAAAAAAGGTTCCGAGTCCCCTTAAGGTATCCGACTACCCTAAAATTGTGAATTTTGCCAAAAACTGACAAATAGTTTTCAAAATTTTATTTTATGGGCCATCTTATTAGCTTTATAAAAATACCAAGTTTATCTTTTCCCGTCTAATAGAACAAAATGTGTGTAAGTTGCAAGCAGTGTGTAAAAGCAGATGCCATTACTAAAAGCAAGATAAAGCAAGAGCACTTTAAAACGCGTTTCACTCGAAATGTGATTTTTTTGAAAATAATCGAACGGGGTCTGCGATTGACAAAAAAGTTTTGAAAATAATAAACCGAAATTTTTTGTGTAAGTTCTGTATAATAATAGACGCGTTTTAATCTTCAAATTTATCAATCGCTGTTTTATTACAAAATGTACAGTCCATTATGTGAATGTAATCACTGTTTTTTAAAGCAATTTCATATAGTAACTGAGATAAAGTGCTCTAGTTTTTGTAAAAATTAAAATATCTCTTATCCTGATGGTCATTTGGACAATGAATAACATAGCAACACATCAGAATTGAAAAATTGAAAATTTGTTCATAAACTTTTGGTTCAGAATAAACCGCGTTTATGTTGTTTTTTGTCAATTTTTACCCAATTTAGTTATAATAATTTTTTTTTCTTCTTAATTTTAGCACATTTTACTTTAAATGTACTAAAAAATCTAAAAACAACAAAAAAATTCACATATTTCCATTTTTTTACAAAAATGTTGTCGCAACCAGTCGGATACCTTAATTCAATGGAACATTCTAAAGCACGAAACTCTTTATGAAATGAATGTAATACAGATTCCATTATATAAATTTAAATCTTGATTTGATGTCTTATTAATGCAGAACTCTAAAGCAAAGTGAAGTCCATTTGCAATGGACCTTGTAATATTGGGCTTCCATCGAGTAATGATAACGGCACCTGAGCTTTGTCAGCGTGAGCCCCTACAAATTTAATGAGTATCAAGCTCTCTTCACGGTGGGTTTCAGGAACAGTAAGACTAGAAATCCCCACTCCCTTTCCTTCTTCAGGTGACCACTCAGCAGTTTAAATAGTATTAAGATTCATAAAATTAATTTAAATGCTTTATAATAATATTACATATAACACTTACTTAGATCTTGTTATTTCATTATTATATGTTGGTATATTTAAGTTGATTTAAAAATAAATTAATTACTACTTTTATTGGGATTGTAGGAAATTATATTAACATCTTTCCTTTTTTAATGCACAAAACTATGTTTATTTTTTAGTGGAACAAAAGCGCTATTAGGAAGCAAATTTCGTCTTCGTCTTCGTTCTATATTTTATCGTACCTTTTTCTGAGCCAATAAGCAACCAATTGACCCCGGGTTTTCGGCATTTGGTTGCATTTG
This sequence comes from Trichonephila clavata, assembly GCA_019973975.1. Taxonomy (NCBI): domain Eukaryota; kingdom Metazoa; phylum Arthropoda; class Arachnida; order Araneae; family Nephilidae; genus Trichonephila; species Trichonephila clavata. The sequence continues at coordinate 103,932 of BMAO01028679.1, forward strand.
TGCCCTAGATGAGCCGAATCATATTTAAATTTTCCCATAGTTTTCCCGAATTTTCCTATAAATTTTCCTGAATTTCGCTAGTTTATAACAAAATTTTCTCAAATTTTACCTAGTAAATTTAATGTTTGCAAACAGTATTTTATAAAAAAAAAATCTACCTCCATTTTGGAGGAAATCTACATTTAGAGGAGTGGTACAGTACACACTACTTTCTGTTAGTAAAAAGTTCATCAGTTGCATTATTGTAAAACACAACGTGAGAAAAACGCGCTAAAATTACTTGGCCATGCCAATGATTGATATCTTGTTTAATTTCTGAAATCATACACAAGTTAGCATTTTTAGCAATTCAAATGAAAATAATAAACTTAATATTTTTTGTTTAGTGTTTAAAAAGCAAATTATCTTTTCTAATGATTAATTTGATGTTGTCAAAGACTCTATTTGTGTGTTTTATTTTACTTTCTTTTCTCGACCTGAAATGCATTTTAAATTTCACTTGAAAATCCAATTACAAATATGTCTTGTATTTTCTTAGAATAATTATTTAGGCTCCCTACTCACCCCCTTCTCCTATTTATCTATATGTCATTACAAAAAATAAATTCTGACACCTATCTCATTTTTCAAGGTAAGTTTTGAATGTAAAATTAAATAAATGGTGTGGTATATTGTTAAACGTTTACAGCTCAAAAAAATAATACTTGCCAATACCTCCAAAATAATACCTCCACTTTTTCAGACTGTTTGATGATTATATATTTATAATTTGCCTTTTAGAACAAAATTCAGTGCAATTAAGATGCCCATCTTTATTTTACAGAGCCATTTTACACAATTTCGAAATTGCATGCACGGTCAATGAAAAAGGCATACTTTTTTTTTGCTCAACTCATTTAATATACCACAATTCTGAATCACTTAATGTTCTAATTGTTCCTCAAATGCATTCATTATCTTTAAAATAAAAAGTAGCTTATCTCCTTTATTAACCAATCATAATGCTTCATTTCATTCTTTTTGGACTTATTTAAACATTTTCTGCAAAATGTTTCACCCTTGGAACTTTGCTGCAGCCAAATTGGCTGGGCTTGCTCCGCCTACTTTACTGATCTCCAAATTATCACTGTTTGTATCTTTTAAAAAAATATTGTTCCTTATTATTTTAATTTTCTCACCTATAATGAAAATATTTTTTTTTAGTTGAGTAATAAAGTTTTATCATTTCAAATATTTTAACTTACACTGGGCAATAGAAATTCTCTAATTTCATCTACAATAATTCGAAAGGTGGATAGAGCCCGATAGAAACTGTTATCCTCAACGCCTTTTTGCAGAGGAAGATACGTAACATAGAGATACGTAACATACAACAGAGTAAGATACGTAAATTTAGTGCTTGTTGGAAAGCAAGGCAACATGAGACAGGTCTTGGCAATAAAACATGCTGTTTGTGTCACGTTCAATTCTACGGACAGAAAAATTCGTTTAAAAACAAATGTTGTATTACAAATGTTTATTTCACCGTACCTCGTTTGAAGCTATCTAAATTAAGAGTATACCAGAAAGAAAAGCCACAAAAGAGAGGTCTATTGGCTGGAGACGTGCTGTTTGCGTCACATTCAATTCTACGCGCCGAGAAGTTTGCTCAACATTAAACAGGTTGAAATATAATTGCTCTTTTGATTGTACATCAGTTGAAGGTATCTAAATTTATTGCTTGCTGGGGAAAGCTATACAATCTGAGAGAGGTCTTTTGGCCAGGAATCCTGCAGTTTGCGTGGGATTCACTTTATACCTCAGAAGAGTTCGCTTCAACTGAAACAGATATTTAATCATAAATATTTCTTTTACCATATAGTATTCGTGCAGGTTTGAAATTGAACGTTTGTTAGAAAATCACGATTACAAGAGAGAGGCTATAAAACCTGCTGTTTGCATTAGTTAACTTTCCCGTACAGAAAAGTTTGCTTCACCTGATGCAAACATTGAATTATGCTCCTTTGATAATAAACAGTTGAAGGTGTACATAATGCTTGCTAGAAAGCAAGGCTAGGTAAGAGAGAGCGTTATTTGCCTGCTGTTTACTTTGCGCTCCCTTCTGCACACAGGAGAGCCTGTTAAACCTGCAACAGAGAATATCAATATTAAAAAGAAGAGGGATCAGTGGGCGAGCATTTTCTTTTCTCTGATTCTCATTGAACGTATATATAATGGGAACTGACACTCTGCTACATGTTGTTTAACATCTTAGAGAAAAACTAGAAAGGCAACAGAGGTTTTTTGGTGATCAAATCTCTGGGAACTGATATCTAAATTCTGACTTGTAAGCTCTCTCTTGCTTTGAAAAATAGGCTTACAACCTTCGCATCTTGATTTTAAAATGACACGTAGAATTTTCTAAAAGGGAACTAACTATATTTATTTTTACTCCATTAAACCTCCATTTTTGGAAAACGGATTCTTAAGACGTCATTCAACAACAACAAAAACATGATTCCTGAATTCCAAGTCAAGAGGTCAAATAGTTCAAAAGTGAAAATTTGTATTAATAATGCTCCTATTACCCACCCCCTCCTTCGGGTTCAATTTCAGTGAAACATGTTATTTACAGATATATGTTCATCAAAAGAAATATGCTTGCTATATTTATAGTCTCTGGGCGTAATAGTTCAAAAACATAAATCTTATGTATAATACCCTTGATATTCTCCTTTGCGTGTGATTTCCACAAAATTCATTATTCGTTTTCTCTCTGCAACAAAAGAAACATGTCTGCCAAATTTTAAATATGATAATCAAATAATTCCAGTGATCCCATAATAAGTCACTGAATGATGGAATGAGTGCATGAGTAGCTGTAGAGAGAAAGATAAATAAATAAAGATGTATAATCAGAATAGAACATTTAATATTTCTGTTTTGATAAACAATTTAAATATAATTTTGGTTTTAGTTTCAACATAAGTTATTCTTTTATTCAAGTGCAAAATTAATGACATTTTAAGTTTTACTTTTTCATAATTATTTTTATTCATCAGTGGCTTTTTTTCCGATAAAAGTTGCATCTAATCGAAGCAAAGTAAAAGAAGAAAAAAATCTACTTACGAATTTTACGTCATAATTTAAAGTTTTATCATCTCATAATTTTCCTCTTATGAAATAACAAAATTGATTTAAGTATATCTGGTAATAAATATCAAAAGCTTACTTTAATTTGATAAAAATTGATTATTTTTTAGCTAGGGATGAGATGTATCACAGAATATTAATTGATAATTAATTATCCAAATAGTGAAAAAAAGGAAAAAAGTGGACTGACTTTATTTAATTAAATTTTATGAAAGACCACACACAACGATGGTGGCTTCAAAATCACAAAGATTGGTATAATGAATGATTTTGATGAAGATTAATGAGCACTGTCCAAAAATTTAATCTAAAAATCTACGTTCAGTTCGAAGTTCCAGTGTGTGTGTGTTTAATAACTCTTCGAATGTGTGTGTGTGTGTGTGATCCTATTTTTCTTATTAAAATAATTTCATAGCCCCATAATAGAAAATAATTTCATTAACGCTCTTTTTTTCAGTCTGTTCCTTAAATTTACTGAAATATATCACGAATATCTTTAACCGCTTGGAACTTTTATGTTTTATTTTGTTATTAAATCATTGCCTGTCTTTAATTTATAAAATTTATTTTACGGTTATATATTTCTAAGAATTATTTTAAAGTTTGTAATTCCCTTATTAATTTCAAGCATTAATAAGGGAAGCTTATTGCATTTTAAATTAAAAAGTTTAAAAAAATGAATATAGTAAATATAGTTTAGCTGCCTACTTGTGCATCTAATTGGAGGTTTAAGGGGGTAGGAAAAGGATTTTACTGAAAGTGATAAATTAAATTAACTAATATAATGGGACCTCTTTCATTTAGTTCTTCTATATAATCATTAAATTCCAAAAAAAAATTAGTTATATGAAAAGTTTCTTAAGAAGATTCATTTTTAATAAACTTTAAAAATCCCATGAAACAATTTTTAGTTCTTAAAAACTATATATTACTTAAACAAGTAATTACTCACTTTTATTTGAAAATTAATATCTATTCATTTTATATATCTTACCCATCAATAAGAAATCTGCAAGGAAAACAAGAAGAAAAAAATAACGTATTTATTTTAACTTTAAAAAAATACTTTTATGTTAAAATTAATAATTTTTTTTTACCAAATTTTATTATTTTAGGCGTTCACTACCACAGACAACCTTAACATTTTTTATACTGATTAAATTTGTTAGTTTTATTTGAGTTCTTTGTTTGAAAAATTTTGCCAATTTTATTGAACTAGGGGAGAGTTAGCATCTTATAAAATCAGCTCAAGGTCATTGATCAGCATAAGATGTGCTAAAGCAGAGAATAATTTAAAACATATTCTGAATTATTTTAAAAAATGGGAGAAAAACAACGAATTACAATTTAAAAAAAATCATTAAATAGAAAATGCACTTCTATGTTAGAAAAAATTTCGTAAAATAAAGAAATTTGTAAAGTAGAGGTTCGTTTTATGTAGGTTCGACAAAGTAAAAATAGTAAAAAACTTCGTCTAATAGTTCTGGAGATCTCATTATATGTGAATGAGAGAATTTTATGTTGTGTTCTCCTATATATAAAAATATATATATTTATGTATGTCCGGGCGTAATGACATTATTTGTTGTATGATTGTTATAACATAATGTATTGTGAAAGTAAATTTTTTTTATAAAGTAACTTCAAGAGAGACTGTGGTAATAAATATTATTCATAAATAATATTAATAGATTCATAAAACTAGTATAATACGCCTCTAACAATTCTGGTATAGTAATGTTAAGAATATAATGAATGAATTAATTAACTATTCCAGTTTATTTACATTTATCACATTTCTAAAAAGAAATTTACTAAATTTTTTTATTTAATTACGTATAATTTTAAATTGCAGAATGATTTTGATTATGCTTATATAACTATATATAACTATATTTTATTTTTCATACAGATACATTGTTAAAATGTAGTACTAATATATGTATTTTAAAGAATATAAATATTGTCCTTACATGTTACTTTAAATTGAACTAAACAAATTACTTCCATCGGTTTTCTCTATTTCTCTGATGTTTAAAACAAAACTAGGACAATGTTCTAAAACAAAAATAACATATCATAAAGAACTCCAAGAAACAATACATTCAGAAGCCGCAAACTTTCTTCAATACTTTCCATTAAATAGAAGGGGAAAAAAATCTAGAAAATTCTCTTACATTTCATATCTTCAATTATCTCCAAAAATATGTCATTGCAACTGAAGAGAATGTTTATTCAAAAATCATTAAAATTTGTCGAATGACAGAAAAAGTTCCCTAAAATATCATTTTTCTTCGTTCCGGAAATCTTTCATTAATTCCGTTCCGTGCTAAAACCTGTAATTTTGCGGCTCTCTCATCAATTTGCAAGTGGTAGAAACAACGTAGGAAAGCTATAATTTTCTCCGAAATCTTTCATTTTGGAAGGTTGTTTCGACAGCTACTTCATACGAAACGTTTTATAGATGCTTCCGCTTTTCCCGATTTGAAATCGGGAACTGTTTTGAATAATAAAATCCTTTTTTTTCTGCTACTTTACGTAGACTAATGTTTTTGGTGGAGGAGCTAGTCGATAAATGTAAGATAAAAAAGAATATTCAATTCTAGGGCTTTATTTTATTTGGAGAATGAATGAGAGTCTGATCGATTTCAAAAATATGTTATAAAAATTTATAATTTACATACTGCTCTATGATTATTTTAGTATGAAATATACAATAAAACTTATAATTTTTATTCATTAATCTACGAAGATTGTAGCTAAATTACCATTATTTAAAACTCTTCATAGATATATTCATCCCTAAATCAATATTAGAATATCTGTATGCGTTAAGAAACAGATATTTTTTTATGTAATTTTAAAACACATAAAATTAACAGAATTTTTCTCCCTGTACAATAAAGTTCATAGAGCTTGAAGATTGGGTTCTAACATTAGACTGAGACTCTAAATATGTGAATTGAGTGTGCATATATATATATATATATATATTCAAACCTTTTTTCCTTTTAAACCTTTTTATATAGTCAAACCTTTTTTATCTAAAAACATGTTCAACCCCACTTTTATACAGAAAAAAAAAATTTTTTTTAAGGAAAATTTTACGTATACAAGCTGTCCTAAGTCAGCAATGTTGATAATACTGAAGTATCCATTCTTTTATATTTTACTCTGTTATTTCAAATTTTCATATCTCCTTCTAAGTTATGTTGTCTTGTTATCTAGCAATTGCAATTCTTTTAAGCATTAATTATGTTAATTCATCTCTCTATTGTAGAGAAATTTTGATTATATATATATATAATATATATATATATATATATATGAGCATTGCGTATGGTTTCAGGATTTTTCTTAAAAAAAGGGATCTACGTTATAGGTGAATATATCTAAAAATTACAAATTGAAGCTTGAAAGCATACAAGCAGGTAAAAAAAAGACCTTATAAAGTGTTAAGGTAAAAAACTTATTATTTATTATATTATATGAATGAACATGTTTTGTAAAAAATGAAAGTTATTGATTCAGGCAAAAATTATGTTCTTTGTACGATAAATTAGAATATTGTATTGATATAAAACAATCATCCATGTAAAAAAAGTATTCTAATGTCAAATCATATTTTTAAACGAGTGTAAATCATGTTTTGAAAATAGTTATTGACAAATCAATTAACAAAGTTTTACATGTTTCGATTCCATACGAGTTAAATGAATTAAACTTATATTTTAATTAATCTTTTTTTATTTATTATATTTATTTGCTCCTCATTTTTTAAAATAAGTTCATGAAGTTTGAACTAAAACGTAAAGTGATATTCCTTATTTCCTAATTTTTCTCAGCAGAAACTGGAACTTATTTCTACCTACACATTTTCAATTTTCATTCATTTCAAAAATAAAATCAATGGCAGTGAAAGACCCACTGGATGAAATTCATGTACCATACCGATGGAAATAATTCCATTGAAGCACTTATTTCGCTTTTCCCTTCTTATTTGCAGCGAAACAATCCAATTTGCCTGGGGCTACCACACGGATAACAAAAAAGTAGATCCAATCTTTCCCTTTTTGGGGCACGAACTTCAAAGCTTTTATCAAAAAAGGGCCTTATTACTTTTTTTTTCTTTCCTTCCCCCACTCAGAGTTCCAAGTAAAAACATTTGGATTACACACACAACGGTTTTAAAAGATAAGAATTCTGAATGAAGATGATTTTGGAAAATTTATAGGAAAAAAGATGAAGAAATTTTCATTTGGAGTAAAGTGCATTATTGTTTTAAGTGGATACTTTGGGATAGTAGAAGTTACGGTTATGGACTCGTAAATTACATACTCAGTTGTGTAAGAGAATAACATAGGCTTAGAGGAAACTCGCTAATATAAAAGAAAAAGTAGTTATTTTAAAGATTGTTAGTTACTGGTTTCGATGTATGCCTTGAATATTTATAATTCAATTATCATATATTAAGTTATTTATCTTTAACTAGTAAAAGTAGTGGAACTATTTTATATATATTATTTGAATCTATTTGTAAAAGTGATGGTTTAAATATGCCTTGTTAGATTACTCTTAAAAATACTGAAGCAGTTATATTTACCTTATATCCCATCATATTATATGCACCGATGTAAAGTGTGTCCTAATACTCTTATTATGTCCCAGCTTAGTTGAGGTCGCTGGTAAGGCTGAATTAGCGATGTAAAGGCTGTGTTAGGACAGCATTGTCGTGGTCATAATGTAAAGCCGCGTAAAGTCTGGGAGTCTCTTGTAGAGTATGTGTTGAAACGTGTTGAAGCATCTTCAAGTGTTGTAGTGTCTCGAAGCGTCTAGTTTTCCCCTCTTTTGATGTCTTTAAAGATGGACAAGCATCCTTCCAAGCACCACGTGACCCAGAATCTTTTCTGTTTCGACGTAGCTGGAATTACTATTCGGCCATTGGTCCTATTCATGCGCTTGAGTTTGAAGTCGTAGATTGGCGTAAGACCTGCGCCGGTCACTTCAATGGATAAAGGTTAACCTGACTAGAACATACGCATAGGATTGTCCTGTCTTGGATACTTTCCCGCGCGAACCTACGAGACCGCTAAGACGTCTTGAGTACCCTAACCGTAAATTGGTTCTTTGAGGGGAACCATCATACTTTCAAAATGTATTTTTAAATTTAGCTTTTAATTAGCTTTAAATTTGCTTTTTAGGTGTTTGATGTTTGATGCTGCTTGTGCCATTAGGGAAAAAATAAATATAATTCCTGAGGAAGTAGGACAAATACATAAAACTAGAGAGTTTTTTAAATTTTTTTTACAGCATTTACTTTATCTAACTTATAAAAATATTTTTTTAATGTGGTTTTGAAGAATGAAATTTTTGCGATAATTTGTGCACGAAAAACGAGATATCTCCAAAACTTTTAAATAAAATTCAATGAAATTTATAACATATATGTTGTAGACAGACCGCATGCTCCAAGACACCTACATTTACTCACATTTTACTTTCATTTTTAGCTTAGAACATGCAGTAATATTGATGAAATATCATTAACATCTAATTTAAACGCTAATAAAATATTTATTTCTCAAAATATTTTTTACTCTGCGGTTCGAGACACTTCAGAAGGACCAAGAAGTATATCAATGAAATTAAAATTGTATAATGTGCAATTTATTTTTATTTATGACGTCTTTTTTAACTTTAAAAATGTTCCTAAAATTTCATAAAAATAATTTTTTTTTTCCAAAAACAAAGGGTGATGCACGTTATTGGCTTCATAATTGTGACTTTTTAAGCCTATTTATGCTCTTTAAAACGATAAATTTATTATGAAAAATCAATCTTCAAAAAATTGGTCTCCAAACCTAGTCGGATATCTTAACGAAAGAGACTTAGAATGTAAATATGCAGCTCTTTTATATTTTGAAGTCATTTATCTAAAGTATTACTCAGAATTTTAACCACGGTACACTTATAGAACTAATACTTTAAAGAACAAGAAAAAGGTATTATTAGGTATACTAATGTTAGAAAGTAAAAAAAGTATTAACAAGAGGCTAAATGTATCTTGACAATCTTCAACTAGTGTGTAGATAGATAACAAAAGTATTGGAGGATAAATAAAATCTGACATAATTCAAAAGTCATTTAAAAATATAATATATCTTACAATCTTCAATGGAAAGGAAGAGGATTACTTGCGTATGGATCAGAGCAACAGTGATGATGAGGATGAAACAAAATTGGATGATGTTTATAGAGATACGACGGAAGAAAAATAGTATGAACTTCACATGTTATCTATTCATGAGAGTTCTTAACATTGAAATTGAAATTGATCTGTCACCGGAGACTGGAACTTAATCAAGTTCCTCCGCTCCGTATCTGGAATTTGAGAGACTTTGCGATGTTTTCGTGGTTTGGGGTGGTGCTTCGTGGAGTGAGAGCCAATCGGAGTGAAGTACGTGGAGACTGTGGCGAGGATTGCTATTGTAGTGAACTGCTGGTAATGAATGACTGCCCGGTTCGTATGAAAAAGTGATTAAACTATTGAGATAAATAAAATTTGCATGGTATTGAGGAGAGAATTTACTCATCTAGGAAGGCTTCTAATAGTAGATAAGCCTGTGTTTTAGGATCTTTGATTTCTTTGATTTTATTGATATTTTTTAATAAATTAGGGAATTGTTTTAAGATATTTTTAATTATTTTGAAAAAATCTATGAAACTCTGGATGTCGCTTGCGCTACATTCAGGATCGTTAAATAATTTATTTTGGGGATGGCTTTGTCTTTCTTGGTTATTATTGTTACTGTTTTTAGGGGGGGGGGGATGCGTTTTGTTTTCAGTTTTACCAGCTGCGATGTTAGCGAAGGAAAAACCCTCTACAACATTTTTGCTGGTAAAATTTATATGGTTTCTAGTGCCAATGGGTGCACCTTTCTTGGGTTTGGGGAAGCTGGGGCATTTAGTATAACAGGCCGTATGGCCATAAATTTTACAATTGATGCAGTAGGGGTTATCTTGACGTTCTTTAATACTGCATTCTTTCGTTGGGTGTTCCTCTCCGCACTTAAGACATCGGACTTTCATGTGGCAATTGGCGAGAGTTCTTAACATGTGTCATTTCCTTATATACTACATATATGCAAAAATATAATTTTTTATGCTCATTTTCTTTTTTTATAATTTTTATTTCTCCTTATTTTATATCCTGGATATATAAAGCACACCCGCAAATTTCGATCTGTTTTTGGTCATAAAATTTTAAGTTAAGCGATGCATAATATTATTATAATACGTATTAAAGTTTCTTGAGTTCAAAATTTGTTTGCTAGAATCTAAAACTGATAACTTTTTGTAACTGTATAAAAATACAATTTGTAACATCAGATATTTCTACAGATTTTTCTTGCAGAATTTGTAATATAATTATCGAATCTGTATATTTTTATAATACTGCTTGTAAAATATATTGTGTATGACATATCATGTATGACATTTGATATTATGACATCATTTTTCAAGACGTTCATGAAGTAGGGACGTATAAGCTACTAAATAAATACTTTATAAATATAGACAAAAACAAAAGGGAAAAATATAAAGCAACTGTTGAGCATATTTTGGCTTCAAAAGCTTCAGTAAAGATACATAAAAACGTGATATAATGTATTCATGAAAATTATTCCAGCTATAAAAAAAAAAATGAACAGCAGGCATTGCTAAAATATAATGATTTGCTGTTTTATATAACAATAATACAGCGTTTTAAAATTCTAATTAACATTGGAAAATATACCTGTCTTCTTGGTCGTTAGCATAACACTCCTTTGAGATCCAGCACCGCATTCCGTATGATTTCCATCGATTTCAGATTGTACCGATGGTCATGGAATTACACTGCGATACGATAAACCCCAATCACGGTAGGCTACCTCTATCAAAGTCAGAAACCTTAACTCTCTCTTACAAAGCATCCCTCTTAGGAGATGAGTTACATTTCGACGCACACCTCCGTGAACAGTCTCGAGCTAAAATCTATTGACTGATTTCTATTTAGACCTTTCAAGTGCTCCCGTTAAGTATGTTCGTCAGACTAAGCAACATGCTTGGCTTTAAAAGAGAACCATAGCACATTATTCATGCTCAGTTGGATATCACAAACTGGAATTTCGACATCTCTGCTCTATGATTTGTATTGACATACAATAACTTTGTATAATTTGTAATAATTTGTACATAAAATAACTTTTGAATGTTACATTTATGTAATACATTTACGTACATTTATGTAATTTTATGGGAATGCATTCATCTTCAGACATTTGAAGGAGTTTAAAGTTATCGCAAGACACCTTGAAATTCTGACTAAAACAAGAGCTATCTTGGTGTCTTACAGAAGTAACTAAGGAAAGTTGGTACGTAATGTAACATTTTTAGCATGTTAATTCTGAATAGAAATAGAACTTTATTGTCCATAACTAAACATAAATGTATGGATTAGTACAAAGTAAATAAAAATAATACAGGGTATAATATGCTGAAATAGTATTAATATTTGAGGTTAATAAGTTTTTAATCCCTTATTTAATTGTCCCGTTCAACAATTATCTACAATTATTAGAAACAGACATTTTCGTAGAGGAAAATAATGGAGAGTTTTATTAATATTAGTTAATGAAATGAGACAAAGCAGTGGAAACATTCGAGCAAATGAAATAAGTACGGAATAACACCACAATCATCGAAAACGAGGTAATCTCCTTAATAAATGTGATACACTTCGAAAAAAGTATCTACTTTCTGTGATAAAGATACATCATTGTTTTTCTTATACTTCTACGATCTCTTAAGTCTCTTCCTGTAATAAAGGTAGATGCTTTCACAACAATGATAACGATAATAAGAGCCGGTTATTGATTCATCGAAGTACCTGTTATGCGCAATACTTAGTGTATCCCCGATTTACGGGATTTATCGATGGGATTAGTCTTTATCAAAGCAGTAATATTAAGAAAATATCGACAGCTATGCACACTCCATTGTAAATCATTTGTTTGGATGAAAAATATCTTTCGTATTATTGTAAGCTTAAATATGAAATGTAATATTTGAAGTGTTGAATAGTTAATTGTGAACCATAAACCTGGCATGCATTACAGTGACGCTGCCTATAATTGTTAACTATTATCATTTAATGTGCTGTAAATAAAGACTTGAATTTAATTTGAATACCCCAATCTACTACACATCATATATTGAAGAAACCAACGGCATTTCTTTAAACAAATAAAAGCAGTACTTAAATTTATTTTACTTCTTTGCAAGTATCTAATTAACCTTTTATCTAACGCACTGTGATGTACTGCAATTTTTCATGCAGCAAGTTTTTTTTGAATCATTACATTTAAAATTAAGGAATATATATAAAAAAATGCTCAACTTTGATAAAACCGTTAATTAATTAGAGTTAATTAATTACTTTGGTACTTTAAAGTACCGTCAGTTGAAAAAGGTCTAAAATATTCTCATAATACCAAAGGACCGAATGACTTTTTTATGCAGTTTTAAAAATGCTAAAGAACGAGAGGACACTAATATTTTACAGCACAAAATAATTATTTTTTTTAAAATTATTAGAGTGATCTTAAATTTATTTACTTTTTTTTACTCATAAAACAGCTTTTACATAAAACTTAATTTAATGATATTTAAAGATGCGGTTTTTCTTTTCATTAATGTACAAAAAATTCATTACACATTGTGCATTTTGAGTGAGATTTCGATTGAATGTTTTTTAAGCATGCATCCTGGAGGAGGAAACGATGTATCTTCTTAAAATGAACTACTGCCCCTTGAGTCTGGTTCAGTTTCTTGATCACCATCTTAAGAATCTTACAAAAATACCAGCACATTATTTGCTGGGACTTTTTTATCTGAAAAATTATCTGTTAGTACATCACTGATTTCAGACGGTAGTTTCTGTAATCAAGATTCTTGAATACTGGGCTTCTTTTTTACGGAATTTATAAGAAAAGGAAATATGAATAGTAATAATAGTAATAATAGCACCTTGAAAATTTCCAATTATTGTTTAATCTCATTTACCATAAAAGAATTAAAAAGTTGTTAATTTTTAAATAATAATAGATATTACATTTTGTCCTGTAAGAAAAAAAAACTCAGATTAAACTTTTAAAAATTTCTGAAAACGTTCAAATAAAAAAGTAAAAAAGCAAAATAAATAAGTTAAGCTAATAAGAAATGCCAAAATAAGCATAAATCAATTGCACTATAGTGATGAATCTACAAACACACAAAAAAAAAAAAATAAGTCACTTGGACGAAAAAAATCTAAGGTCTTGCTCTAACATCCAGTGCGCTGTTGGTACTTAAAGGAGCCACAAATTATTCAAACGCCAGATTACTTTATTCAATGTTCCCGTAAATAAATAATCAAATCGTTTTCTACGATTTCAATTTACATACAAAAATGAGACACTTACCTTTTGACGTTAACTCTTTTTCGGAACAAAAATTACATCTTCGCAATCCGATTAAAATGTCAGTTGAAAACGCCATTTCTGCTATAAAACTATATACAGGGTAGAGTGTCCAGCCTTAATGTAACCCAATAGCTAATTCCGAACGTTTGGTTTAGATATGCACTTCCAATTTCAAAAATGTTTTAAAACAGGTAAAGAATGTTTTTACGTGCTTTTCGAACCAAAAAACTCATTTAGAAAAAAAATACAAAAATTAATTTTTTATACGTCCCAGGTCCTATCACTTATATTTAGAAAAACATGCAGTACACAAAAAACAAAGTAACACAAAAAGTTTCATTTATTACAATAAAAACTGGCCGAGTATGGAACTTGAAAATCTTACTTTATATGCATTTTCTAGGCTATTTCAAGAAGCAGTAAAAGTGAAGCTAGCCGTCTCCAAAGTGAAATTAGTTCGAACTCTGCTAGGAAACTTTCGCTCTTTCACGTCACTCTTATGTAAATCATTTTTAAATTTAAAAGCATACGTTAATAATACAATAATTGAGTACTTATGAAATAAATTTATTCTGTGTATGTGTAAAACGTAGAAAAATAAATATTTTGGACGAGAAAACATTTTAATAGAAGTTTAAAAAATAGTCTTATATGCTACGGCTTTAGTCTGAATTACTGCGTTTTTGCTGATCATGACGACGTTAAATATCTGTTGTGTAGTGTTATGAATGAGAATGAGACTTGAGATTTTGAGTTTGATGTAGAATGCAGTTATCAATTGCTATAACGAACGGATTTTCACTTACCGCCATTTTTCATGCTGGGCATAGAACACTGTGGAAGTATTTCTTATAAGCTGAATAATGCAATATATAAATGAAGATTATTAATGAACACTATTGATTTCATATGTCGACTTTTCATGTATATATTTACTCACACACACACTCATGCCTTTACATGTACGATAAAGAAACCATTTCACTAAAACATAATCACAAGAATGGCGACCATTACAACCGAATCATCCGAATGGAATGTCATTTTCCCGCCGAACTCACATCGGTTTCCGGAAAACGAGTTAAGTTCGTGGCGCCATCTCTGGACGGCGAAAGGAGTCAACTATTCTTAACATCCTCCGGGGGCGGGAAGATGTAGTCGATGTGGTAGGGGCAAGACTGTAACTTGAGAGACTGGTCTTGTCATGACTCCACGTGAAGTCTGGATAGTGACGACACGGCATATTCCGTCAGCTCCAGGATGTGTGGCCACAATCCTTCCGGAGTCCACCTGGTGCTGAAAGAGGCTGGATTCTTGATTAGGACGAGGGATCCTACCGTGAAGTCTTTCTGGCCCTGCATCCATTTGGTTCG